>JANJXV010001090.1:0-205040 GCA_024803745.1 Megascapheus bottae
CCTCCATTCTATGACGTCACACATCCATTTTTACTTCACACACCTCCAATATATGACTTCAAACACCTCAAATCTGTGACTTCACACACCTCCATTTTATGCCTTCATACCCTCCAATCTGTGACTCCACACACCTCCATTCTATGACTTCACACACTTCCATTCTATGACTTCACACACCTCCATTCTGTGACTTTACACACCTCCATTCTGAGTTCACACACCTCCATTCTGTGACGTCACACACCTCCATTCTGTGACTTCACACACATCCATTCTATGATTTCACACACCTCCATTCTGTGACTTCACCCACCTCCATTCTATGTCCTCATACCTCCATTCTGATTTCACACACCTCCATTCTGTGACTTCACACACCTCCATTAATGACTTCACACACCTCCATTCTATGACTTCACACACCTCCATTCTATGACTTCACACACCTCCATTCTGTGACTTCACACACCTCCATTCTGTGACTTCACACACCTTCATTCTTACTTCACAAACATACATTCTATGACTTCACACACCTCCATTCTATGACTTCACACACCTCCCTTCTTTGACTTCACACACCTCCATTCTGTGTTCACACATCTCAATTCTGTGACTTCACACACCTCCATTCTGACTTAATACACCTCCATTCTATGACTTCACACACCTGCATTCTATGACTTCACACACCTCCATTCTTTGACTTCACACACCTAAATTCTGAGTTGACACACCTCCATTCTGTGACTTCACACACCTCCATTCTGACTTCACACAGCTCCATTCTATGACTTTGCACACCTCCATTCTTTGACGTCACACACCTCCATTCTATGACTTCACACAACTATATTCTTACTTTACAAACATCCATTCTATAACTTCACACACCTTCATTCTATGACTTTACACACCTCCATTCTGAGACTTCACATACCTCCATTCTATGACTTCACACACCTCCATTCTGTGACTTCACACACCTCCATTCTATGACTTCATACACTTCCATTCTGTGACTTCACACACCTCCATTCTATGAGTTCACACACCTCGATTCTGACTTCACACACCTCCATTCTATGACTTCACACACCTCCATTCTAAATTCACACAGCTCCATTCTGTGACTTCACAAAACTCCATTCTATGATTTCACACACCTCCATACTATGACTTCACACAACTTCATCTATGACTTCAAACACCTCCATTCTGACTTCACACACCTCTATTCTATGACTTCGCACACCTCCATTCTCACATCACACAACTCCATTCTATGACTTCACAGACCTCGAATCTGTGACTTCACTCACCTGCACTCTATGACTTCATACTCCTCCATTCTATGACTTCCCACACCTTCTTTCTATGACTTCACCCACCTCCAATCTACGACTACTCACCTCTATTCTGACTTCACAAACCTCCATTCTGTGACTTCACACACCTCCATTCTATGACTTCACACACCTTCATTTTTACTTCAGAAACATCGATTCTCTGACTTCACATACCTCCATTCTATGACTTCACAAACCTCCATTCTATGACTTCATACACCTCCATTCTGACTTCACACACCTCCATTCTATGACTTCTCAAACCTCTATTCTGACTTCACACACTTCCATTCTGAGTCACACACCTCCATTCTGTGACTTTACACACCTCCATTGTGTGACTTCACACACTTCCATTCTATGACTTCACACACCTCCATTTTATGACTTCACACATCTCCATTCTGTGACTTCACACACCTCCATTCTATGACCTCACACACCCTCACTCTATAATTTCACACACCTCCATTCTATGACTTCACACATCCATTTTGAATTCACACCCCTCCAATATATGTCTTCAAACACCTCAATTCTGTAACTTCACACACCTCCATTCTATGACTTCATACGGTCCATTCTGTGACTTCACTCACCTCCATTCTATGACTTCACCCACTTCCATTCTATGACTTCACACACTTACATTCTGTGACTTTACACACCTCCATTCTGAGTTCACACACCTCCAATCTGTGATGTCACACACCTCCATTCTGTGACTTCCCACACCTCCATTCTGTGACTTCACACACCTCTATTCTGACTTCACACACCTCCATTCTATGACTTCATACACCTCCATTCTGACTTCACACACCTCCATTCTATGACTTCTCAAACCTCTATTCTGACTTCACACACCTCCATTCTGTGACTTCACACACCTCCATTCAATGACTTCACACACCTACATTCTTTGACTTCACACAACTCCAATCTGACATCACACACCTCAATTCTATGATTTCACAGACCTCGAATCTGTGACTTCACTCACCTGCACTCTATGACTTCACACTCCTCCATTCTATGACTTCCCACACCTCCTTTCTATGACTTCACCCTCCTCCAATCTATGACTACACACCTTTATTATGACTTCACACACCTCCATTCTGTGACTTCACACACCTCCATTCTATGACTTCACACACCTCCATTCTATGACTTCACACACCTCCATTGTTTGACTTCATACACCTAAATTCTGAGTTGACACACCTCCATTATGTGACTTCACACACCTCCATTCTGACTTCACACAGCTCCATTCTATGTCTTCACACATCTCCATTCTTTGACGTCACACACCTACATTCTATGACTTTACACACCTTCATTCTTACTTTACAAACATACATTCTAAAACTTCACACACCTCAATTCTATGACTTTACACACCTCCATTCTGTCACCTCACATACCTCCATTCTATGACTTCACACACTTTCATTCTCTGACTTCACACACCTCCATTCTATGACTTCACACACTTCCATTGTGACGTCACACACCTCCATTCTATGAGTTCACAAACCTCCATTCTGACTTCACACACCTCCGTTCTATGCCTTCACACACCTCCATTCTGAATTCACACAGCTCCATTCTGTGACTTCACAAAACTCCATTCTATGATTTCACACACCTCCATACTATGACTTCACACAACTCCATCTATGACTTCACACACCTCCATTCTGACTTCACACACCTCTATTCTATGACTTCGCACACCTCCATTCTGACATCACACACCTCCATTCTATGAATTCACAGACCTCGAATCTGTGACTTCACTCACCTGCACTCATTGACTTCACACTCCTCCATTCTATGACTTTCCACACCTCCTTTCTATGACTTCACCCACCTCCAATCTATGACTACACTCCTCCATTCTGACTTCACACACCTCCATTCTGTGACTTCACACACCTCCATTATATGACTTCACACACCTTCATTTTTACTTCAGAAACATCCATTCTATGAGTTCACACACCTCCATTCTATGACTTCACAAACTTCCATTCTGTGACTTCACACATGCATTTCGACTTCACACACCTCCAATATATGACTTCAAACACCTCAATTCTGTGACTTCACACACCTCCATTCTATGACTTCATACCGTCCATTCTGTGACTTCACACAGCTCCACTCTATGACTTCACACACTTCCATTCTATGACTTCACACACCTCCATTCTGTGACTTTACACACCTCCATTCTGAGTTCACACACCTCCTTTCTGTGACGTAACTCACCTCCATTCTGTGACTTCCTAACCTCCATTCTGTGACTTCACAGACCTGCATTCTATGACTTCACACACCTCTATTCTGACTTCACACACTTCCATTCTATGACTTCGCACACCTCTATTCTGACTTCACACACCTCCATTCTGTGACTTCACACACCTCCATTCAATGACTTCACACACCTACATTCTTTGACTTCACACACCTCCATTCTATGATTTCACAGACCTCGAATCTGTGACTTCACTCACCTGCACTCTATGACTTCACACTCCTCCATTCTATGACTTCCCACACCTCCTTTCTATGACTTCAACCACCTCCAATCTATGACTACACACCTCCATTCTGACTTCACACACCTCCATTCTGTGACTTCACACACCTCCATTCTATGACTTCACACAACTCCATTCTAGGACTTCACAAATCTCCTTTCTGTGACTACACACACCTCCATTCTGAGTTCACACAACTCCATTCAGTGACTTCACACACCTCCATTCTGACTTCACACTCCTCCATTCTATGACTTCCCACACCTCCTTTCTATGACTTCACCCTCCTCCAATCTATGACTACACACCTTTATTATGACTTCACACACCTCCATTCTGTGACTTCACACACCTCCATTCTATGACTTCACACACCTCCATTCTATGACTTCACACACCTCCATTGTTTGACTTCATACAACTAAATTCTGAGTTGACACACCTCCATTATGTGACTTCACACACCTCCATTCTGACTTCACACAGCTCCATTCTATGACTTCACACATCTCCATTCTTTGACGTCACACACCTACATTCTATGACTTTACACACCTTCATTCTTACTTTACAAACATACATTCTAAAACTTCACACACCTCAATTCTATGACTTTACACACCTCCATTCTGTCACCTCACATACCTCCATTCTATGACTTCACACACTTTCATTCTCTGACTTCACACACCTCCATTCTATGACTTCACACACTTCCATTGTGACGTCACACACCTCCATTCTATGAGTTCACAAACCTCCATTCTGACTTCACACACCTCCGTTCTATGCCTTCACACACCTCCATTCTGAATTCACACAGCTCCATTCTGTGACTTCACAAAACTCCATTCTATGATTTCACACACCTCCATACTATGACTTCACACAACTCCATCTATGACTTCACACACCTCCATTCTGACTTCACACACCTCTATTCTATGACTTCGCACACCTCCATTCTGACATCACACACCTCCATTCTATGAATTCACAGACCTCGAATCTGTGACTTCACTCACCTGCACTCATTGACTTCACACTCCTCCATTCTATGACTTTCCACACCTCCTTTCTATGACTTCACCCACCTCCAATCTATGACTACACTCCTCCATTCTGACTTCACACACCTCCATTCTGTGACTTCACACACCTCCATTATATGACTTCACACACCTTCATTTTTACTTCAGAAATATCCATTCTATGAGTTCACACACCTCCATTCTATGACTTCACAAACTTCCATTCTGTGACTTCACACATGCATTTCCACTTCACACACCTCCAATATATGACTTCAAACACCTCAATTCTGTGACTTCACACACCTCCATTCTATGACTTCATACCGTCCATTCTGTGACTTCACACAGCTCCACTCTATGACTTCACACACTTCCATTCTATGACTTCACACACCTCCATTCTGTGACTTTACACACCTCCATTCTGAGTTCACACACCTCCTTTCTGTGACGTAACTCACCTCCATTCTGTGACTTCCTAACCTCCATTCTGTGACTTCACAGACCTGCATTCTATGACTTCACACACCTCTATTCTGACTTCATACACTTCCATTCTATGACTTCGCACACCTCTATTCTGACTTCACACACCTCCATTCTGTGACTTCACACACCTCCATTCAATGACTTCACACACCTACATTCTTTGACTTCACACACCTCCATTCTATGATTTCACAGACCTCGAATCTGTGACTTCACTCACCTGCACTCTATGACTTCACACTCCTCCATTCTATGACTTCCCACACCTCCTTTCTATGACTTCAACCACCTCCAATCTATGACTACACACCTCCATTCTGACTTCACACACCTCCATTCTGTGACTTCACACACCTCCATTCTATGACTTCACACAACTCCATTCTAGGACTTCACAAATCTCCTTTCTGTGACTACACACACCTCCATTCTGAGTTCACACAACTCCATTCAGTGACTTCACACACCTCCATTCTGACTTCACACTCCTCCATTCTATGACTTCCCACACCTCCTTTCTATGACTTCACCCTCCTCCAATCTATGACTACACACCTTTATTATGACTTCACACACCTCCATTCTGTGACTTCACACACCTCCATTCTATGACTTCACACACCTCCATTCTATGACTTCACACACCTCCATTGTTTGACTTCATACAACTAAATTCTGAGTTGACACACCTCCATTATGTGACTTCACACACCTCCATTCTGACTTCACACAGCTCCATTCTATGACTTCACACATCTCCATTCTTTGACGTCACACACCTACATTCTATGACTTTACACACCTTCATTCTTACTTTACAAACATACATTCTAAAACTTCACACACCTCAATTCTATGACTTTACACACCTCCATTCTGTCACCTCACATAACTCCATTCTATGACTTCACACACTTTCATTCTCTGACTTCACACACCTCCATTCTATGACTTCACACACTTCCATTGTGACGTCACACACCTCCATTCTATGAGTTCACAAACCTCCATTCTGACTTCACACACCTCCGTTCTATGCCTTCACACACCTCCATTCTGAATTCACACAGCTCCATTCTGTGACTTCACAAAACTCCATTCTATGATTTCACACACCTCCATACTATGACTTCACACAACTCCATCTATGACTTCACACACCTCCATTCTGACTTCACACACCTCTATTCTATGACTTCGCACACCTCCATTCTGATATCACACACCTCCATTCTATGAATTCACAGACCTCGAATCTGTGACTTCACTCACCTGCACTCATTGACTTCACACTCCTCCATTCTATGACTTTCCACACCTCCTTTCTATGACTTCACCCACCTCCAATCTATGACTACACTCCTCCATTCTGACTTCACACACCTCCATTCTGTGACTTCACACACCTCCATTATATGACTTCACACACCTTCATTTTTACTTCAGAAACATCCATTCTATGAGTTCACACACCTCCATTCTATGACTTCACAAACTTCCATTCTGTGACTTCACACATGCATTTCGACTTCACACACCTCCAATATATGACTTCAAACACCTCAATTCTGTGACTTCACACACCTCCATTCTATGACTTCATACCGTCCATTCTGTGACTTCACACAGCTCCACTCTATGACTTCACACACTTCCATTCTGACTTCACACACCTCCATTCTGTGACTTTACACACCTCCATTCTGAGTTCACACACCTCCTTTCTGTGACGTAACTCACCTCCATTCTGTGACTTCCTAACCTCCATTCTGTGACTTCACAGACCTGCATTCTATGACTTCACACACCTCTATTCTGACTTCACACACTTCCATTCTATGACTTCGCACACCTCTATTCTGACTTCACACACCTCCATTCTGTGACTTCACACACCTCCATTCAATGACTTCACACACCTACATTCTTTGACTTCACACACCTCCATTCTATGATTTCACAGACCTCGAATCTGTGACTTCACTCACCTGCACTCTATGACTTCACACTCCTCCATTCTATGACTTCCCACACCTCCTTTCTATGACTTCAACCACCTCCAATCTATGATTACACACCTCCATTCTGACTTCACACACCTCCATTCTGTGACTTCACACACCTCCATTCTATGACTTCACACAACTCCATTCTAGGACTTCACAAATCTCCTTTCTGTGACTACACACACCTCCATTCTGAGTTCACACAACTCCATTCAGTGACTTCACACACCTCCATTCTGACTTCACACTCCTCCATTCTATGACTTCCCACACCTCCTTTCTATGACTTCACCCTCCTCCAATCTATGACTACACACCTTTATTATGACTTCACACACCTCCATTCTGTGACTTCACACACCTCCATTCTATGACTTCACACACCTCCATTCTATGACTTCACACACCTCCATTGTTTGACTTCATACACCTAAATTCTGAGTTGACACACCTCCATTATGTGACTTCACACACCTCCATTCTGACTTCACACAGCTCCATTCTATGACTTCACACATCTCCATTCTTTGACGTCACACACCTACATTCTATGACTTTACACACCTTCATTCTTACTTTACAAACATACATTCTAAAACTTCACACACCTCAATTCTATGACTTTACACACCTCCATTCTGTCACCTCACATACCTCCATTCTATGACTTCACACACTTCCATTCTCTGACTTCACACACCTCCATTCTATGACTTCACACACTTCCATTGTGACGTCACACACCTCCATTCTATGAGTTCACAAACCTCCATTCTGACTTCACACACCTCCGTTCTATGCCTTCACACACCTCCATTCTGAATTCACACAGCTCCATTCTGTGACTTCACAAAACTCCATTCTATGATTTCACACACCTCCATACTATGACTTCACACAACTCCATCTATGACTTCACACACCTCCATTCTGACTTCACACACCTCTATTCTATGACTTCGCACACCTCCATTCTGACATCACACACCTCCATTCTATGAATTCACAGACCTCGAATCTGTGACTTCACTCACCTGCACTCATTGACTTCACACTCCTCCATTCTATGACTTTCCACACCTCCTTTCTATGACTTCACCCACCTCCAATCTATGACTACACTCCTCCATTCTGACTTCACACACCTCCATTCTGTGACTTCACACACCTCCATTATATGACTTCACACACCTTCATTTTTATTTCAGAAACATCCATTCTATGAGTTCACACACCTCCATTCTATGACTTCACACACCTCCATTCTGTGACTTTACACACCTCCATTCTGAGTTCACACACCTCCTTTCTGTGACGTAACTCACCTCCATTCTGTGACTTCCTACACCTCCATTCTGTGACTTCACAGACCTGCATTCTATGACTTCACACACCTCTATTCTGACTTCACACACCTCCATTCTGTGACTTCACACACCTCCATTCAATGACTTCACACACCTACATTCTTTGACTTCACACACCTCCATTCTATGATTTCACAGACCTCGAATCTGTGACTTCACTCACCTGCACTCTATGACTTCACACTCCTCCATTCTATGACTTCCCACACCTCCTTTCTATGACTTCAACCACCTCCAATCTATGACTACACACCTCCATTCTGACTTCACACACCTCCATTCTGTGACTTCACACACCTCCATTCTATGACTTCACACAACTCCATTCTAGGACTTCACAAATCTCCTTTCTGTGACTACACACACCTCCATTCTGAGTTCACACAACTCCATTCAGTGATTTCACAGACCTCCATTCTGACTTCACACACCTCCATTCTATGACTTCACACACTTCCATTTTATGACTTCACACACCTCCATTCTCTGACTTCACACACTTCCATTCTATGATTTTCCACACCTCCATTCTGTGACTTTACATACCTCCATTCTGAGTTCACACACCTACATTCTGGGGCATCACACACCTCCAATCTGTGACTTCCCACACCTCCATTCTCTGACTTCACACACCTCCATTCTATGACTTCACACACCTCCATTCTATGCCTTCACACACCTCCGTTCTGTGACTTCACACACCTCCATTCTATGACTTCACACACCTCCATTGTGACTCCACACACTACCATGCTATGAGTTCACACACCTCCATTCTGACTTCACACAGCTCCATTCTATGACTTCACACACCTCCATTCTATGACTTTCCACACCTCCTTTCTATGACTTCACCCAACTCCATTCTATGACTTCACACCTCCATTCTGACTTCACACACATCCATTCTGTGACTTCACACACTTCCATTCTGTGACTACACACACCTCCATTCTATGACTTCACACACCTTCATTCTTACTTCACAAACATACATTCTATGACTTCACACACCTCCATTCTTTGACTTCACACACCTCCATTCTTTGACTTCACACACCTCCATTCTTTGACCTCACACACCTAAATTCTGAGTTGACAAACCTCCATTCTGTGACTTCACACACCTCCATTCTGACTTCACACAGCTCCATTCTATGACTTCACACACCTCCATTCTTTGACATCACACAACTCCATTCTATGACTTCACACACCTTCATTCTTACTTTACAAACATCCATTCTATAACTTCACACACCTCCATTCCATGAGTTTACACACCTGCATTCTGTGACTTCACAGACCTCCATTCTATGACTTCACAAACCTCCATTCTGTGACTTCACACACCTCCGTTCTATGACCTCACACACTTCCATTGTTACGTCACACACCTCCATTCTATGAGTTCACACACCTCCATTCTATGACTTCACACTCCTCCATTCTGACTTCACACACATCCATTCTGTGGCTTCACACACCTCCATTCAATGACTTCACACACCTACTTTCTTTGACTTCACACACCTCCAATCTGACATCACACACCTCCATTCTATGATTTCACAGACCTCGAATCTTTGACTTCACACACCTAAATTCTGAGTTGACACACCTCCATTCTGTGACTTCACACACCTCCATTCTGACTTCACACAGCTCCATTCTATGACTTCACAAACCTAAATTCTTTGACATCACACACCTCCATTCTATGACTTCACACACCTTCATTCTTACTTTACAAACATCCATTCTATATCTTCACATACATCCATTCTTTGACTTTACACACCTCCATTCTGTGACTTCACATGCCTCCATTCTATGACTTCACACACCTAAATTCTGTGACTTCACACACTTCCATTCTATGACTTCACACACTTCCATTGTGACGTCACACACCTCCATTCTATGAGTTCACACACCTCCATTCTGACTTCACCCACCTCCATTCTATGACTTTACACACCTCCATTCTGACTTCACACACCTCCATTCTGTGACTTCACACACCTCCATTCTATGACTTCACACACCTCCATTCTATGACTTCACACACCTTCATTCTTACTTCAGAAACATCCATTCTATGACTTCACACACTTCCATTCTATGACTTCACAAACCTCCATTCTGTGACTTCACACACCTCCATTCTGACTTCACACACATCCATTCTATGACTTCACACACTTCCATTCTATGACTTCACACACCTCCATTCTCTGACTTCACACACCTCCATTCTGAGTTCACACACCTCTATTCTGTGATTTCACACACCTCCATTCTGTGACTTCACACACCTCCATTCTGTGACTTCACACACTTCCATTCTATGACTTCACACATCTTCATTCTATGATTTCACACACCTCCATTCTGTGACTTCACAAACCTCCATTCTATGACCTCACACACCCTCATTCTATGATTTCACACACCTCCATTCTGTGACTTCACACACCTCCATTGTATGACTTCACACACCTCAATTCTATGACTTCACACACCTCCATTCGATGACTTCACACACCTCCATTCTGACTTCACACACCTAAATTCTGTGACTTCACACACCTCCATTCTATGATTTCACACACCTCCATTCTATGACTTCACTCACCTCCATTCTATGACTTCACGCACCTCCATTCTGACTTCACACACTTCCATTCTATGACTTCTCAAACCTCTATTCTGACTTCACACACTTCCATTCTGAGTCACACACCTCCATTCTGTGACTTTACACACCTCCATTGTGTGACTTCACACACTTCCATTCTATGACTTCACACACCTCCATTTTATGACTTCACACATCTCCATTCTGTGACTTCACACACCTCCCTTCTATGACCTCACACACCCTCACTCTATAATTTCACACACCTCCATTCTATTACTTCACACATCCATTTTGAATTCACACCCCTCCAATATATGACTTCAAACACCTCAACTCTGTAACTTCACACACCTCCATTCTATGACTTCATACGGTCCATTCTGTGACTTCACTCACCTCCATTCTATGACTTCACCCACTTCCATTCTATGACTTCACACACCTAAATTCTGTGACTTTACACACCTCCATTCTGAGTTCACACACCTCCATTCTGTGATGTCACACACCTCCATTCTGTGACTTCCCACACCTCCATTCTGTGACTTCACACACCTCTATTCTGACTTCACACACCTCCATTCTATGACTTCATACACCTCCATTCTGACTTCACACACCTCCATTCTATGACTTCTCAAACCTCTATTCTGACTTCACACACCTCCATTCTGTGACTTCACACACCTCCATTCAATGACTTCACACACCTACATTCTTTGACTTCACACAACTCCAATCTGACATCACAAACCTCCATTCTATGATTTCACAGACCTCGAATCTGTGACTTCACTCACGTGCACTCTATGACTTCACACTCCTCCATTCTATGACTTCCCACACCTCCTTTCTATGACTTCACCCTCCTCCAATCTATGACTACACACCTTTATTATGACTTCACACACCTCCATTCTGTGACTACACACACCTCCATTCTATGACTTCACACACCTCCATTCTATGACTTCACACACCTCCATTGTATGACTTCACACACCTCCATTGTTTGACTTCATACACCTAAATTCTGAGTTGACACACCTCCATTATGTGACTTCACACACCTCCATTCTGACTTCACACAGCTCCATTCTATGACTTCACACATCTCCATTCTTTGACGTCACACACCTACATTCTATGACTTCACACACTTCCATTGTGACGTCACACACCTCCATACTATGAGTTCACAAACCTCCATTCTGACTTCACACACCTCCATTCTGAATTCACACAGCTCCATTCTGTGACTTCACGAAACTCCATTCTATGATTTCACACACCTCCATACTATGACTTCACACAACTCCATCTATGACTTCACACACCTCCATTCTGACTTCACACACCTCTATTCTATGACTTCGCACACCTCCATTCTGACATCACACACCTCCATTCTATGAATTCACAGACCTCGAATCTGTGACTTCACTCACCTGCACTCATTGACTTCACACTCCTCCATTCTATGACTTTCCACACCTCCTTTCTATGACTTCACCCACCTCCAATCTATGACTACACTCCTCCATTCTGACTTCACACACCTCCATTCTGTGACTTCACACACCTCCATTATATGACTTCACACACCTTCATTTTTACTTCAGAAACATCCATTCTATGAGTTCACACACCTCCATTCTATGACTTCACAAACTTCCATTCTGTGACTTCACACATGCATTTCGACTTCACACACCTCCAATATATGACTTCAAACACCTCAAATCTGTGACTTCACACACCTCCATTCTATGACTTCATACCGTCCATTCTGTGACTTCACACAGCTCCACTCTATGACTTCACACACTTCCATTCTATGACTTCACACACCTCCATTCTGTGACTTTACACACCTCCATTCTGAGTTCACACACCTCCTTTCTGTGACGTAACTCACCTCCATTCTGTGACTTCCTAACCTCCATTCTGTGACTTCACAGACCTGCATTCTATGACTTCACACACCTCTATTCTGACTTCACACACTTCCATTCTATGACTTCGCACACCTCTATTCTGACTTCACACACCTCCATTCTGTGACTTCACACACCTCCATTCAATGACTTCACACACCTACATTCTTTGACTTCACACACCTCCATTCTATGATTTCACAGACCTCGAATCTGTGACTTCACTCACCTGCACTCTATGACTTCACACTCCTCCATTCTATGACTTCCCACACCTCCTTTCTATGACTTCAACCACCTCCAATCTATGACTACACACCTCCATTCTGACTTCACACACCTCCATTCTGTGACTTCACACACCTCCATTCTATGACTTCACACAACTCCATTCTAGGACTTCACAAATCTCCTTTCTGTGACTACACACACCTCCATTCTGAGTTCACACAACTCCATTCAGTGACTTCACACACCTCCATTCTGACTTCACACTCCTCCATTCTATGACTTCCCACACCTCCTTTCTATGACTTCACCCTCCTCCAATCTATGACTACACACCTTTATTATGACTTCACACACCTCCATTCTATGACTTCACACACCTCCATTGTTTGACTTCATACAACTAAATTCTGAGTTGACACACCTCCATTATGTGACTTCACACACCTCCATTCTGACTTCACACAGCTCCATTCTATGACTTCACACATCTCCATTCTTTGACGTCACACACCTACATTCTATGACTTTACACACCTTCATTCTTACTTTACAAACATACATTCTAAAACTTCACACACCTCAATTCTATGACTTTACACACCTCCATTCTGTCACCTCACATACCTCCATTCTATGACTTCACACACTTTCATTCTCTGACTTCACACACCTCCATTCTATGACTTCACACACTTCCATTGTGATGTCACACACCTCCATTCTATGAGTTCACAAACCTCCATTCTGACTTCACACACCTCCGTTCTATGCCTTCACACACCTCCATTCTGAATTCACACAGCTCCATTCTGTGACTTCACAAAACTCCATTCTATGATTTCACACACCTCCATACTATGACTTCACACAACTCCATCTATGACTTCACACACCTCCATTCTGACTTCACACACCTCTATTCTATGACTTCGCACACCTCCATTCTGATATCACACACCTCCATTCTATGAATTCACAGACCTCGAATCTGTGACTTCACTCACCTGCACTCATTGACTTCACACTCCTCCATTCTATGACTTTCCACACCTCCTTTCTATGACTTCACCCACCTCCAATCTATGACTACACTCCTCCATTCTGACTTCACACACCTCCATTCTGTGACTTCACACACCTCCATTATATGACTTCACACACCTTCATTTTTACTTCAGAAACATCCATTCTATGAGTTCACACACCTCCATTCTATGACTTCACAAACTTCCATTCTGTGACTTCACACATGCATTTCGACTTCACACACCTCCAATATATGACTTCAAACACCTCAATTCTGTGACTTCACACACCTCCATTCTATGACTTCATACCGTCCATTCTGTGACTTCACACAGCTCCACTCTATGACTTCACACACTTCCATTCTGACTTCACACACCTCCATTCTGTGACTTTACACACCTCCATTCTGAGTTCACACACCTCCTTTCTGTGACGTAACTCACCTCCATTCTGTGACTTCCTAACCTCCATTCTGTGACTTCACAGACCTGCATTCTATGACTTCACACACCTCTATTCTGACTTCACACACCTCCATTCTGTGACTTCACACACCTCCATTCAATGACTTCACACACCTACATTCTTTGACTTCACACACCTCCATTCTATGATTTCACAGACCTCGAATCTGTGACTTCACTCACCTGCACTCTATGACTTCACACTCCTCCATTCTATGACTTCCCACACCTCCTTTCTATGATTCAACCACCTCCACTCTATGATTACACACCTCCATTCTGACTTCACACACCTCCATTCTGTGACTTCACACACCTCCATTCTATGACTTCACACAACTCCATTCTAGGACTTCACAAATCTCCTTTCTGTGACTACACACACCTCCATTCTGAGTTCACACAACTCCATTCAGTGACTTCACACACCTCCATTCTGACTTCACACTCCTCCATTCTATGACTTCCCACACCTCCTTTCTATGACTTCACCCTCCTCCAATCTATGACTACACACCTTTATTATGACTTCACACACCTCCATTCTGTGACTTCACACACCTCCATTCTATGACTTCACACACCTCCATTCTATGACTTCACACACCTCCATTGTTTGACTTCATACACCTAAATTCTGAGTTGACACACCTCCATTATGTGACTTCACACACCTCCATTCTGACTTCACACAGCTCCATTCTATGACTTCACACATCTCCATTCTTTGACGTCACACACCTACATTCTATGACTTTACACACCTTCATTCTTACTTTACAAACATACATTCTAAAACTTCACACACCTCAATTCTATGACTTTACACACCTCCATTCTGTCACCTCACATACCTCCATTCTATGACTTCACACACTTCCATTCTCTGACTTCACACACCTCCATTCTATGACTTCACACACTTCCATTGTGACGTCACACACCTCCATTCTATGAGTTCACAAACCTCCATTCTGACTTCACACACCTCCGTTCTATGCCTTCACACACCTCCATTCTGAATTCACACAGCTCCATTCTGTGACTTCACAAAACTCCATTCTATGATTTCACACACCTCCATACTATGACTTCACACAACTCCATCTATGACTTCACACACCTCCATTCTGACTTCACACACCTCTATTCTATGACTTCGCACACCTCCATTCTGACATCACACACCTCCATTCTATGAATTCACAGACCTCGAATCTGTGACTTCACTCACCTGCACTCATTGACTTCACACTCCTCCATTCTATGACTTTCCACACCTCCTTTCTATGACTTCACCCACCTCCAATCTATGACTACACTCCTCCATTCTGACTTCACACACCTCCATTCTGTGACTTCACACACCTCCATTATATGACTTCACACACCTTCATTTTTATTTCAGAAACATCCATTCTATGAGTTCACACACCTCCATTCTATGACTTCACAAACTTCCATTCTGTGACTTCACACATGCATTTTGACTTCACACACCTCCATTATATGACTTCAAACACCTCAATTCTGTGACTTCACACAGCTCCACTCTATGACTTCACACACTTCCATTCTATGACTTCACACACCTCCATTCTGTGACTTTACACACCTCTATTCTGAGTTCACACACCTCCTTTCTGTGACGTAACTCACCTCCATTCTGTGACTTCCTACACCTCCATTCTGTGACTTCACAGACCTGCATTCTATGACTTCACACACCTCTATTCTGACTTCACACACCTCCATTCTGTGACTTCACACACCTCCATTCAATGACTTCACACACCTACATTCTTTGACTTCACACACCTCCATTCTATGATTTCACAGACCTCGAATCTGTGACTTCACTCACCTGCACTCTATGACTTCACACTCCTCCATTCTATGACTTCCCACACCTCCTTTCTATGACTTCAACCACCTCCAATCTATGACTACACACCTCCATTCTGACTTCACACACCTCCATTCTGTGACTTCACACACCTCCATTCTATGACTTCACACAACTCCATTCTAGGACTTCACAAATCTCCTTTCTGTGACTACACACACCTCCATTCTGAGTTCACACAACTCCATTCAGTGATTTCACAGACCTCCATTCTGACTTCACACACCTCCATTCTATGACTTCACACACTTCCATTTTATGACTTCACACACCTCCATTCTCTGACTTCACACACTTCCATTCTATGATTTTCCACACCTCCATTCTGTGACTTTACATACCTCCATTCTGAGTTCACACACCTACATTCTGGGGCATCACACACCTCCAATCTGTGACTTCCCACACCTCCATTCTCTGACTTCACACACCTCCATTCTATGACTTCACACACCTCCATTCTATGCCTTCACACACCTCCGTTCTGTGACTTCACACACCTCCATTCTATGACTTCACACACCTCCATTGTGACTCCACACACTACCATGCTATGAGTTCACACACCTCCATTCTGACTTCACACAGCTCCATTCTATGACTTCACACACCTCCATTCTATGACTTTCCACACCTCCTTTCTATGACTTCACCCAACTCCATTCTATGACTTCACACCTCCATTCTGACTTCACACACATCCATTCTGTGACTTCACACACTTCCATTCTGTGACTACACACACCTCCATTCTATGACTTCACACACCTTCATTCTTACTTCACAAACATACATTCTATGACTTCACACACCTCCATTCTTTGACTTCACACACCTCCATTCTTTGACTTCACACACCTCCATTCTTTGACCTCACACACCTAAATTCTGAGTTGACAAACCTCCATTCTGTGACTTCACACACCTCCATTCTGACTTCACACAGCTCCATTCTATGACTTCACACACCTCCATTCTTTGACATCACACAACTCCATTCTATGACTTCACACACCTTCATTCTTACTTTACAAACATCCATTCTATAACTTCACACACCTCCATTCCATGAGTTTACACACCTGCATTCTGTGACTTCACAGACCTCCATTCTATGACTTCACAAACCTCCATTCTGTGACTTCACACACCTCCGTTCTATGACCTCACACACTTCCATTGTTACGTCACACACCTCCATTCTATGAGTTCACACACCTCCATTCTATGACTTCACACTCCTCCATTCTGACTTCACACACATCCATTCTGTGGCTTCACACACCTCCATTCAATGACTTCACACACCTATTTTCTTTGACTTCACACACCTCCAATCTGACATCACACACCTCCATTCTATGATTTCACAGACCTCGAATCTTTGACTTCACACACCTAAATTCTGAGTTGACACACCTCCATTCTGTGACTTCACACACCTCCATTCTGACTTCACACAGCTCCATTCTATGACTTCACAAACCTAAATTCTTTGACATCACACACCTCCATTCTATGACTTCACACACCTTCATTCTTACTTTACAAACATCCATTCTATATCTTCACATACATCCATTCTTTGACTTTACACACCTCCATTCTGTGACTTCACATGCCTCCATTCTATGACTTCACACACCTAAATTCTGTGACTTCACACACTTCCATTCTATGACTTCACACACTTCCATTGTGACGTCACACACCTCCATTCTATGAGTTCACACACCTCCATTCTGACTTCACCCACCTCCATTCTATGACTTCACACACCTCCATTCTGACTTCACACACCTCCATTCTGTGACTTCACACACCTCCATTCTATGACTTCACACACCTCCATTCTATGACTTCACACACATTCATTCTTACTTCAGAAACATCCATTCTATGACTTCACACACTTCCATTCTATGACTTCACAAACCTCCATTCTGTGACTTCACACACCTCCATTCTGACTTCACACACATCCATTCTATGACTTCACACACTTCCATTCTATGACTTCACACACCTCCATTCTCTGACTTCACACACCTCCATTCTGAGTTCACACACCTCTATTCTGTGATTTCACACACCTCCATTCTGTGACTTCACACACCTCCATTCTGTGACTTCACACACTTCCATTCTATGACTTCACACATCTTCATTCTAAGATTTCACACACCTCCATTCTGTGACTTCACAAACCTCCATTCTATGACCTCACACACCCTCATTCTATGATTTCACACACCTCCATTCTGTGACTTCACACACCTCCATTGTATGACTTCACACACCTCAATTCTATGACTTCACACACCTCCATTCGATGACTTCACACACCTCCATTCTGACTTCACACACCTAAATTCTGTGACTTCACACACCTCCATTCTATGATTTCACACACCTCCATTCTATGACTTCACTCACCTCCATTATATGACTTCACGCACCTCCATTCTGACTTCACACACTTCCATTCTATGACTTCTCAAACCTCTATTCTGACTTCACACACTTCCATTCTGAGTCACACACCTCCATTCTGTGACTTTACACACCTCCATTGTGTGACTTCACACACTTCCATTCTATGACTTCACACACCTCCATTTTATGACTTCACACATCTCCATTCTGTGACTTCACACACCTCCCTTCTATGACCTCACACACCCTCACTCTATAATTTCACACACCTCCATTCTATTACTTCACACATCCATTTTGAATTCACACCCCTCCAATATATGACTTCAAACACCTCAACTCTAACTTCACACACCTCCATTCTATGACTTCATACCGTCCATTCTGTGACTTCACTCACCTCCATTCTATGACTTCACCCACTTCCATTCTATGACTTCACACACCTAAATTCTGTGACTTTACACACCTCCATTCTGAGTTCACACACCTCCATTCTGTGATGTCACACACCTCCATTCTGTGACTTCCCACACCTCCATTCTGTGACTTCACACACCTCTATTCTGACTTCACACACCTCCATTCTATGACTTCATACACCTCCATTCTGACTTCACACACCTCCATTCTATGACTTCTCAAACCTCTATTCTGACTTCACACACCTCCATTCTGTGACTTCACACACCTCCATTCAATGACTTCACACACCTACATTCTTTGACTTCACACAACTCCAATCTGACATCACAAACCTCCATTCTATGATTTCACAGACCTCGAATCTGTGACTTCACTCACGTGCACTCTATGACTTCACACTCCTCCATTCTATGACTTCCCACACCTCCTTTCTATGACTTCACCCTCCTCCAATCTATGACTACACACCTTTATTATGACTTCACACACCTCCATTCTGTGACTACACACACCTCCATTCTATGACTTCACACACCTCCATTGTATGACTTCACACACCTCCATTGTTTGACTTCATACACCTAAATTCTGAGTTGACACACCTCCATTATGTGACTTCACACACCTCCATTCTGACTTCACACAGCTCCATTCTATGACTTCACACATCTCCATTCTTTGACGTCACACACCTACATTCTATGACTTCACACACTTCCATTGTGACGTCACACACCTCCATACTATGAGTTCACAAACCTCCATTCTGACTTCACACACCTCCATTCTGAATTCACACAGCTCCATTCTGTGACTTCACGAAACTCCATTCTATGATTTCACACACCTCCATACTATGACTTCACACAACTCCATCTATGACTTCACACACCTCCATTCTGACTTCACACACCTCTATTCTATGACTTCGCACACCTCCATTCTGACATCACACACCTCCATTCTATGAATTCACAGACCTCGAATCTGTGACTTCACTCACCTGCACTCATTGACTTCACCCACTTCCATTCTATGACTTCACAAACCTAAATTCTTTGACATCACACACCTCCATTCTATGACTTCACACACCTTCATTCTTACTTTACAAACATCCATTCTATATCTTCACACACCTCCATTCTTTGACTTCACACACCTACATTCTCTGACTTCACATGCCTCCATTCTCTGACTTCACACACCTCCATTCTGAGTTCACACACCTCTATTCTGTGATTTCACACACCTCCATTCTGTGACTTCACACACCTCCATTCTGTGACTTCACACACCTTCAATCTGAATTCACACACCTCCATTCAATGACTTCACCCACCTCCATTCTATGACTTCACACACCTCCATTCTCCGAATTCACATTCCTCTAATTTGATTTCTAATACCTCCATTCTATGACTTCACAAACCTCCCTTCGTTGACTTCACCATACTCCATTCTATGACTTCACACATCTACATTCTATGACTTCACACACCTCAATTCTGACTCACACAACTCCATTCTGTGACTTCACAAAACTCCATTCTGTGATTTCACATATCTCCATAATATGACTTCACACACCTCCATCTATGACTTCACACACCTCCATTATGAGTACACACCTCCATTCTGTGACTTCACACACCTCCATTCTGACTTCACACACCTCCATTGTATGACTTTACACACCTCCATTCTGTGACTTCACACACCTCCATTGTATGACTTCACAAACTGCCATTGTGACGTCACACACCTCCATTCTATGAGTTCACACACCTCCATTCTATGACTTCACACACCTCCATTCTGACTTCACACACCTATATGCTATGACTTTGAACACCTACATTCTGACTTCACACACCTCCACTCTATGACTTCACACTTCTCCATTCTATGACTTCCCACACCTAAGTTCTATGACTTCACCCACCTCCATTCTATGACTTCACACCTCCATTCTGACTTCACACACCTCCATTCTATGACTTCACACACCTCCATTGTGACTTCACACACCTCCATTCTGTGACTTCAGACACCTCCATTCTCTGATTTCACACACCTCCCTTCTGTGACTTCACACACCTCCATTCTATGACTTCACACACCTCCATTCTGTGACTTCACACACCTCCATTCTGAGTTCACACATCTCCATTCTGTGACTTCTCACACCTCGATTCTCTGACTTCACACACCTCAAATCTGTGACATCACACACTTCCATTCTATGGCTTCACACGCCTCCATTCTATGACTTCACACACCTCCATTATGTGACTTCACACACCTCCATTCTATGACTTCACACACCCCCATTGTGACTTCACACACCTCCATTCTGTGACTTCAGACACCTCCATTCTCTGATTTCACACACCTCCCTTCTGTGACTTCACACACCTCCATTCTATGACTTCACACACCTCCATTCTGTGACTTCACACACCTCCATTCTGAGTTCACACATCTCCATTCTGTGACTTCTCACACCTCGATTCTCTGACTTCACACACCTCAAATCTGTGACATCACACACTTCCATTCTATGGCTTCACACGCCTCCATTCTATGACTTCACACACCTCCATTATGTGACTTCACACACGTCCATTCTATGACTTCACACACCCTCATTCTATGATTTCACACACCTCCATTCTATGACTTCACACATCCATGTTGATTTCACACACCTCCAATATATGACTTCAAACACCTCAATTCTGTGACTTCACACACCTCCATTCTATGACTTAATACCGTCCATTCTGTGACTTCACACACCTCCATTGTATGATTTCACACACTTCCATTCCATGACTTCACACACCTCCATTCTGTGACTTTACACACCTCCATTCTGGGTTCACACACCTCCATTCTGTGACTTCACACTCCTGCAATCTGTGACTTCCCACACCTCCATTCTGTGACTTCACACACGTCCATTCTATGACTTCACACACCTTCATTCTTACTTCACAAACACCCATTCTATGACTTCACACACCTCCATTCTATGACTTCACACACCTCCATTCTGTGACTTCACACACCTCCATTCTATGACTTCACACACCTCCATTCTGACTTCACACACCTCCATTCTATGACTTCACACACCTCCATTCTGAATTCACACATCTCAATTCTGTGATTTCACAAAATTCCATTCTGACTTCACACACATCCATTGTATGAATTCACACACCTCCATTCTGTGACTTCACACACTTCCATTGTGACGTCAGACACCTCCATTCTATGAGTTAACACACCTCCATTCTATGACTTCACACACCTCCATTCTGACTTCACACACCTCTATTCTATGACTTTGAACACCTACATTCTGACTTCACACACCTCCACTCTATGACTTCACACTTCTCCATTCTATGACTTCCCACACCTAAGTTCTATGACTTCACCCACCTCCATTCTATGACTTCACACCTCCATTCTGACTTCACACACCTCCATTCTATGACTCCACACACCTCCATTCTGACTTCACACACCTCCATTCTGTGAGTTCACACACCTCCATTCTATGACTTCACACACCTCCATTCTGTGTCTTCACACACCTCCATTCTGACTTCACACACTTGCATTGTGACGTCACACACCTCCATTCTATGAGTTCACACACCTCCATTCTATGACTTCACTCACCTCCATTCTGACTTCACAAACCTCTATTCTATGACTTCGCACACCTCCATTCTGACATCACACACCTCCAAACTATGACTTCACAGACCTCGAATCCGTGACTTCACTCACCTCCACTCTATGACTTCACACTACTCCATTCTATGACTTCCCACACCTCCTTTCTATGACTTCACCCACCTTCATTCTATGACTTCACACCTCCATTCTGACTTCACACACTTCCATTCAGTGACTTCACACACCTCCATTCAATGACTTCACACACCTCCATTCTATGAGTTCACACACCTTCATTCTTACGTCAGAAACATCCATTCTATGACCTCACACACCTCCATCTATGACTTCACAAACCTCCATTCTGTGACTTCACACACCTCCATTCTGAGTTCACACACCTCCATTCTGTGACTTCACACACCTCCATTCTATGACTTCACACACCTACATTCTATGACTTCACACATCCATTTTGACTTCACACACCTCCAATATATGACGTCAAACAGCTCAATTCTCTGACTTCACACACCTCCATTCTATGACTTTAAACCCGTCCATTCAGTGGCTTCACACACCTCCATTCTATGACTTCACCCACCTCCATTCTATGATTTCAACCATCTCCATTCTATGACTTCACACACCTCCATTCTATGACTTCACACCCCTCTAATTTGATTTATTATTCCTCCATTCTATGACTTCACAAACCTCACTTCGGTGACTTCACAATACTCCATTCTATGACTTCACACAATCTACATTCTATGACTTCACACACTTCAATTCTGACTCACACAACTCCATTCTGTGACTTCACAATACTCCATTCTATGATTTCACATATCTCCATACTATGACTTTACACACCTTCATCTATGACTTCACACACCTCCATTCTGAGTTCACACACCTCCATTCTGTGACTTCACACACCTCCATTCTGACTTCACACACCTCCATTGTATGACTTCACACACCTCCATTCTGTGACTTCACACACCTCCATTCTATGACTTCACAAACTTCCATTGTGACGTCACACACATCCATTCTATGAGTTCACACACCTCCATTCTATGACTTCACTCACCTCCCTTCTATGACTTCACACACCTCCTTTCTGAGTTGACACACCTCCATTCTATGACTTCCCACACCTCCAATCTGAATTCACACACCTCCATTCTATGACTTCACCCCCCTCCATTCTATGACTTCACACACCTCCATTCTGCGACTTCACACCCCTCTAATTTGATTTCTCATACCTCCATTCTATGACTTCACAAACCTCCCTTCGGTGACTTCACAATACTCCATTCTATGACTTCACACATCTACATTCCATGACTTCACACACCTCAGTTCTGACTCACACAACTCCATTCTGTGACTTCACAAAACTCCATTCTATGATTTCATATATCTCCATACTATGACTTCACACACCTCCATCTATGACTTCACACACCTCCATTCTGTGACTTCACACACCTCCATTCTATGACTTCCCACACCTCCTTTCTATAAATTCACCCACCACCAATCTATGACTACACACCTTCATTCTGACTTCACACACTTCCATTCTGTGACTTCACACACCTCCATTCTATAACTTCACACAGCTCCATTCTATGACTTCACACACCACCATTCTATGACTCCACACACCTCCATTCTTTGACTTCACACACCTAAATTCTGAGTTGACACATCTCCATTCTGTGACTTCACACACCTCCATTCTGACTTCACGCAGCTCCATTCTATGACTTCACAAACCTCCATTCTTTGACATCACACACCTCCATTCTATGACTTCACACACCTTCATTCTTACTTTACACACCTCCATTCTGTGAGTTCACATACCTCCATTCTATGACTTCACACACGTCCATTCTGTGACTTCACACACCTCCATTCTATGACTTCACACACTTCCATTGTGACGTCACACACCTCCATTCTATGAGTTCACACACCTCCATTCTGACTTCACACACCTCCATTCTATGACTTCACACACCTCCATTCTGAATTCACACAGCTCCATTCTGTGACTTCACAAAACTCCATTCTATGATTTCACACACCTCCATACTATGACTTCACACAACTTCATCTATTACTTTACACACCTCCATTCTGACTTCACACACCTCTATTCTATGACTTCGCACACCTCCATTCTGACATCACACACCTCCATTCTATGACTTCACAGACCTCGAATCTGTGACTTCACTCAGCTGCACTCTATGACTTCACACTCCTCCATTCTATGACTTCCCACACCTCCTTTCTATGTCTTCACCCACCTGCAATCTATGACTACACACCTCCATTCTGACTTCACACACCTCCATTCTGTGACTTCACACACCTCCATTCCATGACTTCACACACCTTTATTTTTACTTCAGAAACATTCACACACCTCCATTCTATGACTTCACAAACCTCCATTCTGTGACTTCACACATGCATTTTGACTTCACACACCTCCAATATATAACTTCAAACACCTCAATTCTGTGACTTCACACAGCTCCATTGTATGACTTCATAACGTCCATTCTGTGACTTCACACAGCTCCATTCTATGACTTCACACACTTCCAGTCTATGACTTCACACACCTCCATTCTGTGCCTTTACTCACCTCCATTCTGAGTTCACACACCTCCATTCTGTGACGTCACACACCTCTATTCTGTCACTTCCCACACCTCCATTCTGTGACTTCACACACCTTCATTCTATGACTTCACACACCTCTATTCTGACTTTACACACCTCCATTCTATGACTTCATACACTTCCATTCTGACTTCAAACACCTCCATTCTATGACTTCGCACACCTCTCTTCTGATTTCACACACCTCCATTCTGTGACTTCACACATCTCCATTCAATGACTTCACACACCTATATTCTTTGACTTCACACACCTCCAATCTGACATCACACACCTCCATTCTATGATTTCACAGACCTCCATTCTATGACTTCACAATCCTTCATTCTTACTTCAGAAACATCCATTCTATGACTTCACACACCTCCATACTATGACTTCACAAACCTCAATTCTGTGACTTCACACACCTCTATTCTGACTTCACACACTTCCATTCTATGACTTCACACACTTCCATTCTATGACTACACACCTCCATTCTGACTTCACACACCTCCATTCTGTGACTTCACACACCTCCATTCTATGACTTCACACACCTCCATTCTATGACTTCACAATTCTTCATTCTTACTTCAGAAACATCCATTCTATGACTTCACACACCTCCATTCTATGACTTCACAAACCTCCATTCTGTGACTTCACACACCTCTATTCTGACTTCACACACTTCCATTCTATGACTTCACACACTTCCATTCTATGACTTCACACCTCCATTCTGACTTCACACACTTCCATTCAGTGACTTCACACACCTCCATTCAATGACTTCACACACCTCCATTCTATGAGTTCACACACCTTCATTCTTACGTCAGAAACATCCATTCTATGACCTCACACACCTCCATCTATGACTTCACAAACCTCCATTCTGTGACTTCACACACCTCCATTCTGAGTTCACACACCTCCATTCTGTGACTTCACACACCTCCATTCTATGACTTCACACACCTACATTCTATGACTTCACACATCCATTTTGACTTCACACACCTCCAATATATGACGTCAAACAGCTCAATTCTCTGACTTCACACACCTCCATTCTATGACTTTAAACCCGTCCATTCAGTGGCTTCACACACCTCCATTCTATGACTTCACCCACCTCCATTCTATGATTTCAACCATCTCCATTCTATGACTTCACACACCTCCATTCTATGACTTCACACCCCTCTAATTTGATTTATTATTCCTCCATTCTATGACTTCACAAACCTCACTTCGGTGACTTCACAATACTCCATTCTATGACTTCACACAATCTACATTCTATGACTTCACACACTTCAATTCTGACTCACACAACTCCATTCTGTGACTTCACAATACTCCATTCTATGATTTCACATATCTCCATACTATGACTTTACACACCTTCATCTATGACTTCACACACCTCCATTCTGAGTTCACACACCTCCATTCTGTGACTTCACACACCTCCATTCTGACTTCACACACCTCCATTGTATGACTTCACACACCTCCATTCTGTGACTTCACACACCTCCATTCTATGACTTCACAAACTTCCATTGTGACGTCACACACATCCATTCTATGAGTTCACACACCTCCATTCTATGACTTCACTCACCTCCCTTCTATGACTTCACACACCTCCTTTCTGAGTTGACACACCTCCATTCTATGACTTCCCACACCTCCAATCTGAATTCACACACCTCCATTCTATGACTTCACCCCCCTCCATTCTATGACTTCACACACCTCCATTCTGCGACTTCACACCCCTCTAATTTGATTTCTCATACCTCCATTCTATGACTTCACAAACCTCCCTTCGGTGACTTCACAATACTCCATTCTATGACTTCACACATCTACATTCCATGACTTCACACACCTCAATTCTGACTCACACAACTCCATTCTGTGACTTCACAAAACTCCATTCTATGATTTCATATATCTCCATACTATGACTTCACACACCTCCATCTATGACTTCACACACCTCCATTCTGTGACTTCACACACCTCCATTCTATGACTTCCCACACCTCCTTTCTATAAATTCACCCACCACCAATCTATGACTACACACCTTCATTCTGACTTCACACACTTCCATTCTGTGACTTCACACACCTCCATTCTATAACTTCACACAGCTCCATTCTATGACTTCACACACCACCATTCTATGACTCCACACACCTCCATTCTTTGACTTCACACACCTAAATTCTGAGTTGACACATCTCCATTCTGTGACTTCACACACCTCCATTCTGACTTCACGCAGCTCCATTCTATGACTTCACAAACCTCCATTCTTTGACATCACACACCTCCATTCTATGACTTCACACACCTTCATTCTTACTTTACACACCTCCATTCTGTGAGTTCACATACCTCCATTCTATGACTTCACACACGTCCATTCTGTGACTTCACACACCTCCATTCTATGACTTCACACACTTCCATTGTGACGTCACACACCTCCATTCTATGAGTTCACACACCTCCATTCTGACTTCACACACCTCCATTCTATGACTTCACACACCTCCATTCTGAATTCACACAGCTCCATTCTGTGACTTCACAAAACTCCATTCTATGATTTCACACACCTCCATACTATGACTTCACACAACTTCATCTATTACTTTACACACCTCCATTCTGACTTCACACACCTCTATTCTATGACTTCGCACACCTCCATTCTGACATCACACACCTCCATTCTATGACTTCACAGACCTCGAATCTGTGACTTCACTCAGCTGCACTCTATGACTTCACACTCCTCCATTCTATGACTTCCCACACCTCCTTTCTATGTCTTCACCCACCTGCAATCTATGACTACACACCTCCATTCTGACTTCACACACCTCCATTCTGTGACTTCACACACCTCCATTCCATGACTTCACACACCTTTATTTTTACTTCAGAAACATTCACACACCTCCATTCTATGACTTCACAAACCTCCATTCTGTGACTTCACACATGCATTTTGACTTCACACACCTCCAATATATAACTTCAAACACCTCAATTCTGTGACTTCACACAGCTCCATTGTATGACTTCATAACGTCCATTCTGTGACTTCACACAGCTCCATTCTATGACTTCACACACTTCCAGTCTATGACTTCACACACCTCCATTCTGTGCCTTTACTCACCTCCATTCTGAGTTCACACACCTCCATTCTGTGACGTCACACACCTCTATTCTGTCACTTCCCACACCTCCATTCTGTGACTTCACACACCTTCATTCTATGACTTCACACACCTCTATTCTGACTTTACACACCTCCATTCTATGACTTCATACACTTCCATTCTGACTTCAAACACCTCCATTCTATGACTTCGCACACCTCTCTTCTGATTTCACACACCTCCATTCTGTGACTTCACACATCTCCATTCAATGACTTCACACACCTACATTCTTTGACTTCACACACCTCCAATCTGACATCACACACCTCCATTCTATGATTTCACAGACCTCCATTCTATGACTTCACAATCCTTCATTCTTACTTCAGAAACATCCATTCTATGACTTCACACACCTCCATACTATGACTTCACAAACCTCAATTCTGTGACTTCACACACCTCTATTCTGACTTCACACACTTCCATTCTATGACTTCACACACTTCCATTCTATGACTACACACCTCCATTCTGACTTCACACACCTCCATTCTGTGACTTCACACACCTCCATTCTATGACTTCACACACCTCCATTCTATGACTTCACAATTCTTCATTCTTACTTCAGAAACATCCATTCTATGACTTCACACACCTCCATTCTATGACTTCACAAACCTCCATTCTGTGACTTCACACACCTCTATTCTGACTTCACACACTTCCATTCTATGACTTCACACACTTCCATTCTATGACTTCACACACCACCATTCTCTGACTTCACACATTTCCATTCTGAGTTCACACACCTCTATTCTGTGATTTCACACATCTCCATTCTGTGACTTCACACATCTCCATTCTGTGACTTCACACACCTCCATTCTTTGACTTCACACACTTCCATTCTATGACTTCACACACCTTCATTCTATGATTTCACACACCTCCATTCTGTGACTTCACAAACCTCCATTCTATGACCTCACACACCCTCATTCTATGATTTCACGCACCTCCATTCTATGACTTCACACATCCATTTTGACTTCACACACCTCCAATATATGACTTCAAACACCTCAATTCTGTGACTTCACACACCTCCATTCTATGATTTCAAACCGTCCATTCTGTGACTTCACACACCTCAATTTTATGACTTCACACACTTCCATTCTATGACTTCACACACCTCCATTCTGTGACTTTACACACCTCCATTCTGAGTTCACACACCACAATTCTGGGACTTCACACACCTCCAATCTGTGACTTCCCCCACCTCAATTCTGTGACTTCACACACCTCCATTCTATGACTTCACACACCTCCATTTTGACTACACACACTACCATGCTATGAGTTCACACACCTCCATTCTGACTTCACACACCTCCATTCTATGACTTCTCACACCTCCATTCTCTGACTTCCCACACCTCCTTTCTATGACTTCACCCAACTCCATTCTATGACTTCACACCTCCATTCTGACTTCACACACATCCATTCTGTGACTTCACACACTTCCATTCTGTGACTACACACACCTCCATTCTATGACTTCACACACCTTCATTCTTACTTCACAAACATACATTCCATGAGTTTACACACCTCCATTCTATGACTTCACACAACTCCATTCTTTGACTTCACACACCTCCATTCTTTGACCTCACACACCTAAATTCTGAGTTGACACACCTCCATTCTGTGACTTCTCACACCTCCATTCTGACTTCACACAGCTCCATTCTATGACTCCACACGCCTCCATTCTCTGACATCACCCACCTCCATTCTGAGTTCACACACCTCTATTCTGTGATTTCACACACCTCCATTCTGTGACTTCACACACCTCCATTCTCTGACTTCACTCACCTCCATTCTATGACTTCACACACCTCCATTGTGACTACACACACCTCCATTCTATGAGTTCACACACCTCCATTCTGACTTCACACACCTCCATTCTATGACTTCACACACCTCCATTCTGAATTCACACAGCTCAATTCTTTGACTTCACAAAATTCCATTCTGACTTCACACACCACCATTGTATGTATTCACACACCTCCATTCTGTGACTTCACACACTTCCATTGTGACGTCACACACCTCCATTCTATGAGTTCACACACCTCCATTCTATGACTTCACACACCTCCATTCTGACTTCACAAACCTCTATTCTATGAATTCGCACACCTCCATTCTGACATCACACACCTCCAATCTATGACTTCACAGACCTCGAATCTGTGACTTCACTAACCTCCACTCTATGACTTCACCCTCCTCCATTCTATGACTTTCCTCATCTCTTTCTATGACTTTACCCACCTTCATTCTATGAATTCACACCTCCATTCTGACTTCACACACTTCCATTCAGTGACTTCACACACCTCCATTCTATGACCTCACACACCTCCATCTATGACTTCACAAACCTCCATTCTGTGACTTCATACACCTCCATACTGAGTTCACAAAACTCCATTCGGTGACTTAACACACCTCCATTCTGACTTCATACACGTCCATTCTATGACTTCACACACTTCCATTCTATGACTTCACACACCTAATTTCTATGACTTCACACACCTCCATTCTATGACTTCACACACCTAATTTCTATGACTTCACACACCTCCATTCTATGACTTCACACCTCCATTCTGACTTCACATACCTCCATTCTGTGACTTCACACACCTCCATTCTATGACTTCACAAACTTCCATTGTGAAGTCACACGCCTCCATTCTATGAGTTCACACACCTCCATTCTATGACTTCACTCACCTCCATTCTATGACTTCACACACCTCCTTTCTGAGTTGACACACCTCCATTCTATGACATCACACACCTACAATCTGAATTCACACACCTCCCTTCTATGACTTCACCCACCTCCATTCTATGACTTCACACACCTCCATTCTCCGAGTTCACACCCCTCTAATTTGATTTCTCATACCTCCATTCTATGACTTCACAAACCTCCCTTCGGTGACATCACAATACTCCATTCTATGACTTCACACATCTACATTCTATGACTTCGCACACCTCAATTCTGACTCACACAACTCCATTCTGTGACTTCACAAAACTCCATTCTATCATTTCACATATCTCCATACTATGACTTCACACACCTCCATCTATGACTTCACACACCTCCATTCTGAGTTCACACACCTCCATTCTGTGACTTCACACACCTCCATTCTGACTTCACACACCTCCATTGTATGACTTCACACACCTCCATTCAGTGAGTTAACACACCTCCGTTCTATGACTTCACAAACTTCCATTGTGTCGTCACACACCTCCATTCTATGAGTTCACACACCGCCATTGTATGACTTCACACACCTCCATTCTGACTTCACACACCTCTATTCTATGACTTCGAACACCTACGTTCTGACTTCACACACCTCCATTCTATGACTTCACAGACCTCGAATCTTTGACTTCACTCACCTCCACTCTATGACTTCACACTTCGCCATTCTATGACTTCCCACACCTAATTTCTGTGACTTCACCCACCTCCATTTTATGACTTCACACCTCCATTCTGACTACACACACCTTCATTCTATGACTTCACACACCTCCATTCTGACTTCACACACCTCCATTCTGTGACTTCACACACCTCATTCTATGATTTCACACACCTCCATTCTGTGACTTCACACACCTCCATTCTATGACTTTCCACACCTCCTTTCTATGACTTCACCCACCTCCAATCTATGACTACACTCCTCCATTCTGACTTCACACACCTCCATTCTGTGACTTCACACACCTCCATTATATGACTTCACACACCTTCATTTTTATTTCAGAAACATCCATTCTATGAGTTCACACACCTCCATTCTATGACTTCACAAACTTCCATTCTGTGACTTCACACATGCATTTTGACTTCACACACCTCCAATATATGACTTCAAACACCTCAATTCTGTGACTTCACACAGCTCCACTCTATGACTTCACACACTTCCATTCTATGACTTCACACACCTCCATTCTGTGACTTTACACACCTCCATTCTGAGTTCACACACCTCCTTTCTGTGACGTAACTCACCTCCATTCTGTGACTTCCTACACCTCCATTCTGTGACTTCACAGACCTGCATTCTATGACTTCACACACCTCTATTCTGACTTCACACACCTCCATTCTGTGACTTCACACACCTCCATTCAATGACTTCACACACCTACATTCTTTGACTTCACACACCTCCATTCTATGATTTCACAGACCTCGAATCTGTGACTTCACTCACCTGCACTCTATGACTTCACACTCCTCCATTCTATTACTTCCCACACCTCCTTTCTATGACTTCAACCACCTCCAATCTATGACTACACACCTCCATTCTGACTTCACACACCTCCATTCTGTGACTTCACACACCTCCATTCTATGACTTCACACAACTCCATTCTAGGACTTCACAAATCTCCTTTCTGTGACTACACACACCTCCATTCTGAGTTCACACAACTCCATTCAGTGATTTCACAGACCTCCATTCTGACTTCACACACCTCCATTCTATGACTTCACACACTTCCATTTTATGACTTCACACACCTCCATTCTCTGACTTCACACACTTCCATTCTATGATTTTCCACACCTCCATTCTGTGACTTTACATACCTCCATTCTGAGTTCACACACCTACATTCTGGGGCATCACACACCTCCAATCTGTGACTTCCCACACCTCCATTCTCTGACTTCACACACCTCCATTCTATGACTTCACACACCTCCATTCTATGCCTTCACACACCTCCGTTCTGTGACTTCACACACCTCCATTCTATGACTTCACACACCTCCATTGTGACTCCACACACTACCATGCTATGAGTTCACACACCTCCATTCTGACTTCACACAGCTCCATTCTATGACTTCACACACCTCCATTCTATGACTTTCCACACCTCCTTTCTATGACTTCACCCAACTCCATTCTATGACTTCACACCTCCATTCTGACTTCACACACATCCATTCTGTGACTTCACACACTTCCATTCTGTGACTACACACACCTCCATTCTATGACTTCACACACCTTCATTCTTACTTCACAAACATACATTCTATGACTTCACACACCTCCATTCTTTGACTTCACACACCTCCATTCTTTGACTTCACACACCTCCATTCTTTGACCTCACACACCTAAATTCTGAGTTGACAAACCTCCATTCTGTGACTTCACACACCTCCATTCTGACTTCACACAGCTCCATTCTATGACTTCACACACCTCCATTCTTTGACATCACACAACTCCATTCTATGACTTCACACACCTTCATTCTTACTTTACAAACATCCATTCTATAACTTCACACACCTCCATTCCATGAGTTTACACACCTGCATTCTGTGACTTCACATACCTCCATTCTATGACTTCACAAACCTCCATTCTGTGACTTCACACACCTCCGTTCTATGACCTCACACACTTCCATTGTTACGTCACACACCTCCATTCTATGAGTTCACACACCTCCATTCTATGACTTCACACTCCTCCATTCTGACTTCACACACATCCATTCTGTGGCTTCACACACCTCCATTCAATGACTTCACACACCTACTTTCTTTGACTTCACACACCTCCAATCTGACATCACACACCTCCATTCTATGATTTCACAGACCTCGAATCTTTGACTTCACACACCTAAATTCTGAGTTGACACACCTCCATTCTGTGACTTCACACACGTCCATTCTGACTTCACACAGCTCCATTCTATGACTTCACAAACCTAAATTCTTTGACATCACACACCTCCATTCTATGACTTCACACACCTTCATTCTTACTTTACAAACATCCATTCTATATCTTCACATACATCCATTCTTTGACTTTACACACCTCCATTCTGTGACTTCACATGCCTCCATTCTATGACTTCACACACCTAAATTCTGTGACTTCACACACTTCCATTCTATGACTTCACACACTTCCATTGTGACGTCACACACCTCCATTCTATGAGTTCACACACCTCCATTCTGACTTCACCCACCTCCATTCTATGACTTCACACACCTCCATTCTGACTTCACACACCTCCATTCTGTGACTTCACACACCTCCATTCTATGACTTCACACACCTCCATTCTATGACTTCACACACCTTCATTCTTACTTCAGAAACATCCATTCTATGACTTCACACACTTCCATTCTATGACTTCACAAACCTCCATTCTGTGACTTCACACACCTCCATTCTGACTTCACACACATCCATTCTATGACTTCACACACTTCCATTCTATGACTTCACACACCTCCATTCTCTGACTTCACACACCTCCATTCTGAGTTCACACACCTCTATTCTGTGATTTCACACACCTCCATTCTGTGACTTCACACACCTCCATTCTGTGACTTCACACACTTCCATTCTATGACTTCACACATCTTCATTCTATGATTTCACACACCTCCATTCTGTGACTTCACAAACCTCCATTCTATGACCTCACACACCCTCATTCTATGATTTCACACACCTCCATTCTGTGACTTCACACACCTCCATTGTATGACTTCACACACCTCAATTCTATGACTTCACACACCTCCATTCGATGACTTCACACCCCTCCATTCTGACTTCACACACCTAAATTCTGTGACTTCACACACCTCCATTCTATGATTTCACACACCTCCATTCTATGACTTCACTCACCTCCATTCTATGACTTCACGCACCTCCATTCTGACTTCACACACTTCCATTCTATGACTTCTCAAACCTCTATTCTGACTTCACACACTTCCATTCTGAGTCACACACCTCCATTCTGTGACTTTACACACCTCCATTGTGTGACTTCACACACTTCCATTCTATGACTTCACACACCTCCATTTTATGACTTCACACATCTCCATTCTGTGACTTCACGCACCTCCCTTCTATGACCTCACACACCCTCACTCTATAATTTCACACACCTCCATTCTATTACTTCACACATCCATTTTGAATTCACACCCCTCCAATATATGACTTCAAACACCTCAACTCTAACTTCACACACCTCCATTCTATGACTTCATACCGTCCATTCTGTGACTTCACTCACCTCCATTCTATGACTTCACCCACTTCCATTCTATGACTTCACACACCTAAATTCTGTGACTTTACACACCTCCATTCTGAGTTCACACACCTCCATTCTGTGATGTCACACACCTCCATTCTGTGACTTCCCACACCTCCATTCTGTGACTTCACACACCTCTATTCTGACTTCACACACCTCCATTCTATGACTTCATACACCTCCATTCTGACTTCACACACCTCCATTCTATGACTTCTCAAACCTCTATTCTGACTTCACACACCTCCATTCTGTGACTTCACACACCTCCATTCAATGACTTCACACACCTACATTCTTTGACTTCACACAACTCCAATCTGACATCACAAACCTCCATTCTATGATTTCACAGACCTCGAATCTGTGACTTCACTCACGTGCACTCTATGACTTCACACTCCTCCATTCTATGACTTCCCACACCTCCTTTCTATGACTTCACCCTCCTCCAATCTATGACTACACACCTTTATTATGACTTCACACACCTCCATTCTGTGACTACACACACCTCCATTCTATGACTTCACACACCTCCATTGTATGACTTCACACACCTCCATTGTTTGACTTCATACACCTAAATTCTGAGTTGACACACCTCCATTATGTGACTTCACACACCTCCATTCTGACTTCACACAGCTCCATTCTATGACTTCACACATCTCCATTCTTTGACGTCACACACCTACATTCTATGACTTCACACACTTCCATTGTGACGTCACACACCTCCATACTATGAGTTCACAAACCTCCATTCTGACTTCACACACCTCCATTCTGAATTCACACAGCTCCATTCTGTGACTTCACGAAACTCCATTCTATGATTTCACACACCTCCATACTATGACTTCACACAACTCCATCTATGACTTCACACACCTCCATTCTGACTTCACACACCTCTATTCTATGACTTCGCACACCTCCATTCTGACATCACACACCTCCATTCTATGAATTCACAGACCTCGAATCTGTGACTTCACTCACCTGCACTCATTGACTTCACCCACTTCCATTCTATGACTTCACAAACCTAAATTCTTTGACATCACACACCTCCATTCTATGACTTCACACACCTTCATTCTTACTTTACAAACATCCATTCTATATCTTCACACACCTCCATTCTTTGACTTCACACACCTACATTCTCTGACTTCACATGCCTCCATTCTCTGACTTCACACACCTCCATTCTGAGTTCACACACCTCTATTCTGTGATTTCACACACCTCCATTCTGTGACTTCACACACCTCCATTCTGTGACTTCACACACCTCCAATCTGAATTCACACACCTCCATTCAATGACTTCACCCACCTCCATTCTATGACTTCACACACCTCCATTCTCCGAATTCACATTCCTCTAATTTGATTTCTAATACCTCCATTCTATGACTTCACAAACCTCCCTTCGTTGACTTCACCATACTCCATTCTATGACTTCACACATCTACATTCTATGACTTCACACACCTCAATTCTGACTCACACAACTCCATTCTGTGACTTCACAAAACTCCATTCTGTGATTTCACATATCTCCATAATATGACTTCACACACCTCCATCTATGACTTCACACACCTCCATTATGAGTACACACCTCCATTCTGTGACTTCACACACCTCCATTCTGACTTCACACACCTCCATTGTATGACTTTACACACCTCCATTCTGTGACTTCACACACCTCCATTGTATGACTTCACAAACTGCCATTGTGACGTCACACACCTCCATTCTATGAGTTCACACACCTCCATTCTATGACTTCACACACCTCCATTCTGACTTCACACACCTATATTCTATGACTTTGAACACCTACATTCTGACTTCACACACCTCCACTCTATGACTTCACACTTCTCCATTCTATGACTTCCCACACCTAAGTTCTATGACTTCACCCACCTCCATTCTATGACTTCACACCTCCATTCTGACTTCACACACCTCCATTCTATGACTTCACACACCTCCATTGTGACTTCACACACCTCCATTCTGTGACTTCAGACACCTCCATTCTCTGATTTCACACACCTCCCTTCTGTGACTTCACACACCTCCATTCTATGACTTCACACACCTCCATTCTGTGACTTCACACACCTCCATTCTGAGTTCACACATCTCCATTCTGTGACTTCTCACACCTCGATTCTCTGACTTCACACACCTCAAATCTGTGACATCACACACTTCCATTCTATGGCTTCACACGCCTCCATTCTATGACTTCACACACCTCCATTATGTGACTTCACACACCTCCATTCTATGACTTCACACACCCCCATTGTGACTTCACACACCTCCATTCTGTGACTTCAGACACCTCCATTCTCTGATTTCACACACCTCCCTTCTGTGACTTCACACACCTCCATTCTATGACTTCACACACCTCCATTCTGTGACTTCACACACCTCCATTCTGAGTTCACACATCTCCATTCTGTGACTTCTCACACCTCGATTCTCTGACTTCACACACCTCAAATCTGTGACATCACACACTTCCATTCTATGGCTTCACACGCCTCCATTCTATGACTTCACACACCTCCATTATGTGACTTCACACACGTCCATTCTATGACTTCACACACCCTCATTCTATGATTTCACACACCTCCATTCTATGACTTCACACATCCATGTTGATTTCACACACCTCCAATATATGACTTCAAACACCTCAATTCTGTGACTTCACACACCTCCATTCTATGACTTAATACCGTCCATTCTGTGACTTCACACACCTCCATTGTATGATTTCACACACTTCCATTCCATGACTTCACACACCTCCATTCTGTGACTTTACACACCTCCATTCTGGGTTCACACACCTCCATTCTGTGACTTCACACTCCTGCAATCTGTGACTTCCCACACCTCCATTCTGTGACTTCACACACGTCCATTCTATGACTTCACACACCTTCATTCTTACTTCACAAACACCCATTCTATGACTTCACACACCTCCATTCTATGACTTCACACACCTCCATTCTGTGACTTCACACACCTCCATTCTATGACTTCACACACCTCCATTCTGACTTCACACACCTCCATTCTATGACTTCACACACCTCCATTCTGAATTCACACATCTCAATTCTGTGATTTCACAAAATTCCATTCTGACTTCACACACATCCATTGTATGAATTCACACACCTCCATTCTGTGACTTCACACACTTCCATTGTGACGTCAGACACCTCCATTCTATGAGTTAACACACCTCCATTCTATGACTTCACACACCTCCATTCTGACTTCACACACCTCTATTCTATGACTTTGAACACCTACATTCTGACTTCACACACCTCCACTCTATGACTTCACACTTCTCCATTCTATGACTTCCCACACCTAAGTTCTATGACTTCACCCACCTCCATTCTATGACTTCACACCTCCATTCTGACTTCACACACCTCCATTCTATGACTTCACACACCTCCATTCTGACTTCACACACCTCCATTCTGTGAGTTCACACACCTCCATTCTATGACTTCACACACCTCCATTCTGTGTCTTCACACACCTCCATTCTGACTTCACACACTTGCATTGTGACGTCACACACCTCCATTCTATGAGTTCACACACCTCCATTCTATGACTTCACTCACCTCCATTCTGACTTCACAAACCTCTATTCTATGACTTCGCACACCTCCATTCTGACATCACACACCTCCAAACTATGACTTCACAGACCTCGAATCCGTGACTTCACTCACCTCCACTCTATGACTTCACACTACTCCATTCTATGACTTCCCACACCTCCTTTCTATGACTTCACCCACCTTCATTCTATGACTTCACACCTCCATTCTGACTTCACACACTTCCATTCAGTGACTTCACACACCTCCATTCAATGACTTCACACACCTCCATTCTATGAGTTCACACACCTTCATTCTTACGTCAGAAACATCCATTCTATGACCTCACACACCTCCATCTATGACTTCACAAACCTCCATTCTGTGACTTCACACACCTCCATTCTGAGTTCACACACCTCCATTCTGTGACTTCACACACCTCCATTCTATGACTTCACACACCTACATTCTATGATTTCACACATCCATTTTGACTTCACACACCTCCAATATATGACGTCAAACAGCTCAATTCTCTGACTTCACACACCTCCATTCTATGACTTTAAACCCGTCCATTCAGTGGCTTCACACACCTCCATTCTATGACTTCACCCACCTCCATTCTATGATTTCAACCATCTCCATTCTATGACTTCACACACCTCCATTCTATGACTTCACACCCCTCTAATTTGATTTATTATTCCTCCATTCTATGACTTCACAAACCTCACTTCGGTGACTTCACAATACTCCATTCTATGACTTCACACAATCTACATTCTATGACTTCACACACTTCAATTCGGACTCACACAACTCCATTCTGTGACTTCACAATACTCCATTCTATGATTTCACATATCTCCATACTATGACTTTACACACCTTCATCTATGACTTCACACACCTCCATTCTGAGTTCACACACCTCCATTCTGTGACTTCACACACCTCCATTCTGACTTCACACACCTCCATTGTATGACTTCACACACCTCCATTCTGTGACTTCACACACCTCCATTCTATGACTTCACAAACTTCCATTGTGACGTCACACACATCCATTCTATGAGTTCACACACCTCCATTCTATGACTTCACTCACCTCCCTTCTATGACTTCACACACCTCCTTTCTGAGTTGACACACCTCCATTCTATGACTTCCCACACCTCCAATCTGAATTCACACACCTCCATTCTATGACTTCACCCACCTCCATTCTATGACTTCACACACCTCCATTCTGCGACTTCACACCCCTCTAATTTGATTTCTCATACCTCCATTCTATGACTTCACAAACCTCCCTTCGGTGACTTCACAATACTCCATTCTATGACTTCACACATCTACATTCCATGACTTCACACACCTCAATTCTGACTCACACAACTCCATTCTGTGACTTCACAGAACTCCATTCTATGATTTCATATATCTCCATACTATGACTTCACACACCTCCATCTATGACTTCACACACCTCCATTCTGTGACTTCACACACCTCCATTCTATGACTTCCCACACCTCCTTTCTATAAATTCACCCACCACCAATCTATGACTACACACCTTCATTCTGACTTCACACACTTCCATTCTGTGACTTCACACACCTCCATTCTATAACTTCACACAGCTCCATTCTATGACTTCACACACCACCATTCTATGACTCCACACACCTCCATTCTTTGACTTCACACACCTAAATTCTGAGTTGACACATCTCCATTCTGTGACTTCACACACCTCCATTCTGACTTCACGCAGCTCCATTCTATGACTTCACAAACCTCCATTCTTTGACATCACACACCTCCATTCTATGACTTCACACACCTTCATTCTTACTTTACACACCTCCATTCTGTGAGTTCACATACCTCCATTCTATGACTTCACACACGTCCATTCTGTGACTTCACACACCTCCATTCTATGACTTCACACACTTCCATTGTGACGTCACACACCTCCATTCTATGAGTTCACACACCTCCATTCTGACTTCACACACCTCCATTCTATGACTTCACACACCTCCATTCTGAATTCACACAGCTCCATTCTGTGACTTCACAAAACTCCATTCTATGATTTCACACACCTCCATACTATGACTTCACACAACTTCATCTATTACTTTACACACCTCCATTCTGACTTCACACACCTCTATTCTATGACTTCGCACACCTCCATTCTGACATCACACACCTCCATTCTATGACTTCACAGACCTCGAATCTGTGACTTCACTCAGCTGCACTCTATGACTTCACACTCCTCCATTCTATGACTTCCCACACCTCCTTTCTATGTCTTCACCCACCTGCAATCTATGACTACACACCTCCATTCTGACTTCACACACCTCCATTCTGTGACTTCACACACCTCCATTCCATGACTTCACACACCTTTATTTTTACTTCAGAAACATTCACACACCTCCATTCTATGACTTCACAAACCTCCATTCTGTGACTTCACACATGCATTTTGACTTCACACACCTCCAATATATAACTTCAAACACCTCAATTCTGTGACTTCACACAGCTCCATTGTATGACTTCATAACGTCCATTCTGTGACTTCACACAGCTCCATTCTATGACTTCACACACTTCCAGTCTATGACTTCACACACCTCCATTCTGTGCCTTTACTCACCTCCATTCTGAGTTCACACACCTCCATTCTGTGACGTCACACACCTCTATTCTGTCACTTCCCACACCTCCATTCTGTGACTTCACACACCTTCATTCTATGACTTCACACACCTCTATTCTGACTTTACACACCTCCATTCTATGACTTCATACACTTCCATTCTGACTTCAAACACCTCCATTCTATGACTTCGCACACCTCTCTTCTGATTTCACACACCTCCATTCTGTGACTTCACACATCTCCATTCAATGACTTCACACACCTACATTCTTTGACTTCACACACCTCCAATCTGACATCACACACCTCCATTCTATGATTTCACAGACCTCCATTCTATGACTTCACAATCCTTCATTCTTACTTCAGAAACATCCATTCTATGACTTCACACACCTCCATACTATGACTTCACAAACCTCCATTCTGTGACTTCACACACCTCTATTCTGACTTCACACACTTCCATTCTATGACTTCACACACTTCCATTCTATGACTACACACCTCCATTCTGACTTCACACACCTCCATTCTGTGACTTCACACACCTCCATTCTATGACTTCACACACCTCCATTCTATGACTTCACAATTCTTCATTCTTACTTCAGAAACATCCATTCTATGACTTCACACACCTCCATTCTATGACTTCACAAACCTCCATTCTGTGACTTCACACACCTCTATTCTGACTTCACACACTTCCATTCTATGACTTCACACACTTCCATTCTATGACTTCACACACCACCATTCTCTGACTTCACACATTTCCATTCTGAGTTCACACACCTCTATTCTGTGATTTCACACATCTCCATTCTGTGACTTCACACATCTCCATTCTGTGACTTCACACACCTCCATTCTTTGACTTCACACACTTCCATTCTATGACTTCACACACCTTCATTCTATGATTTCACACACCTCCATTCTGTGACTTCACAAACCTCCATTCTATGACCTCACACACCCTCATTCTATGATTTCACGCACCTCCATTCTATGACTTCACACATCCATTTTGACTTCACACACCTCCAATATATGACTTCAAACACCTCAATTCTGTGACTTCACACACCTCCATTCTATGATTTCAAACCGTCCATTCTGTGACTTCACACACCTCAATTTTATGACTTCACACACTTCCATTCTATGACTTCACACACCTCCATTCTGTGACTTTACACACCTCCATTCTGAGTTCACACACCACAATTCTGGGACTTCACACACCTCCAATCTGTGACTTCCCCCACCTCAATTCTGTGACTTCACACACCTCCATTCTATGACTTCACACACCTCCATTGTGACTACACACACTACCATGCTATGAGTTCACACACCTCCATTCTGACTTCACACACCTCCATTCTATGACTTCACACACCTCCATTCTCTGACTTCCCACACCTCCTTTCTATGACTTCACCCAACTCCATTCTATGACTTCACACCTCCATTCTGACTTCACACACATCCATTCTGTGACTTCACACACTTCCATTCTGTGACTACACACACCTCCATTCTATGACTTCACACACCTTCATTCTTACTTCACAAACATACATTCCATGAGTTCACACACCTCCATTCTATGACTTCACACAACTCCATTCTTTGACTTCACACACCTCCATTCTTTGACCTCACACACCTAAATTCTGAGTTGACACACCTCCATTCTGTGACTTCTCACACCTCCATTCTGACTTCACACAGCTCCATTCTATGACTCCACACGCCTCCATTCTCTGACATCACCCACCTCCATTCTGAGTTCACACACCTCTATTCTGTGATTTCACACACCTCCATTCTGTGACTTCACACACCTCCATTCTCTGACTTCACTCACCTCCATTCTATGACTTCACACACCTCCATTGTGACTACACACACCTCCATTCTATGAGTTCACACACCTCCATTCTGACTTCACACACCTCCATTCTATGACTTCACACACCTCCATTCTGAATTCACACAGCTCAATTCTTTGACTTCACAAAATTCCATTCTGACTTCACACACCACCATTGTATGTATTCACACACCTCCATTCTGTGACTTCACACACTTCCATTGTGACGTCACACACCTCCATTCTATGAGTTCACACACCTCCATTCTATGACTTCACACACCTCCATTCTGACTTCACAAACCTCTATTCTATGAATTCGCACACCTCCATTCTGACATCACACACCTCCAATCTATGACTTCACAGACCTCGAATCTGTGACTTCACTAACCTCCACTCTATGACTTCACCCTCCTCCATTCTATGACTTTCCTCATCTCTTTCTATGACTTTACCCACCTTCATTCTATGAATTCACACCTCCATTCTGACTTCACACACTTCCATTCAGTGACTTCACACACCTCCATTCTATGACCTCACACACCTCCATCTATGACTTCACAAACCTCCATTCTGTGACTTCATACACCTCCATACTGAGTTCACAAAACTCCATTCGGTGACTTAACACACCTCCATTCTGACTTCATACACGTCCATTCTATGACTTCACACACTTCCATTCTATGACTTCACACACCTAATTTCTATGACTTCACACACCTCCATTCTATGACTTCACACACCTAATTTCTATGACTTCACACACCTCCATTCTATGACTTCACACCTCCATTCTGACTTCACATACCTCCATTCTGTGACTTCACACACCTCCATTCTATGACTTCACAAACTTCCATTGTGAAGTCACACGCCTCCATTCTATGAGTTCACACACCTCCATTCTATGACTTCACTCACCTCCATTCTATGACTTCACACACCTCCTTTCTGAGTTGACACACCTCCATTCTATGACATCACACACCTACAATCTGAATTCACACACCTCCCTTCTATGACTTCACCCACCTCCATTCTATGACTTCACACACCTCCATTCTCCGAGTTCACACCCCTCTAATTTGATTTCTCATACCTCCATTCTATGACTTCACAAACCTCCCTTCGGTGACATCACAATACTCCATTCTATGACTTCACACATCTACATTCTATGACTTCGCACACCTCAATTCTGACTCACACAACTCCATTCTGTGACTTCACAAAACTCCATTCTATCATTTCACATATCTCCATACTATGACTTCACACACCTCCATCTATGACTTCACACACCTCCATTCTGAGTTCACACACCTCCATTCTGTGACTTCACACACCTCCATTCTGACTTCACACACCTCCATTGTATGACTTCACACACCTCCATTCAGTGACTTAACACACCTCCGTTCTATGACTTCACAAACTTCCATTGTGACGTCACACACCTCCATTCTATGAGTTCACACACCTCCATTGTATGACTTCACACACCTCCATTCTGACTTCACACACCTCTATTCTATGACTTCGAACACCTACGTTCTGACTTCACACACCTCCATTCTATGAGTTCACACACCTGCATTGTGACTTCACCCACCTCCATTTTATGACTTCACACCTCCATTCTGACTACACACACCTTCATTCTATGACTTCACACACCTCCATTCTGACTTCACACACCTCCATTCTGTGACTTCACACACCTCATTCTATGATTTCACACACCTCCATTCTGTGACTTCACACACCTCCATTCTATGATTTCACACACCTCCATTCTATGACTTCACACACCTCCATTCTATGAGTTCACACACCTGCATTGTGACTTCACACACCTCCATTCTATGACTTCACGCACCTCCATTCTGACCTCACACACCTCCATTCTGACTTCACACACCTAAATTCTGTGACTTCACACACCTCCATTCTATGATTTCACACACCTCCATTCTATGACTTCACTCACCTCCATTGTATGACTTCACACACCTCCTTTCTGAGTTGACACACCTCCATTCTATGACTTCACACACCTCCAATCTGAATTCACACACCTCCATTCAATGACTTCACCCACCTCCATTCTATGACTTCACACACCTCCATTCTCCGACTTCACATTCCTCTAATTTGATTTCTAATACCTCCATTCTATGACTTCACAAACCTCCCTTCGTTGACTTCACCATACTCCATTCTATGACTTCACACATCTACATTCTATGACTTCACACACCTCAATTCTGACTCACACAACTCCATTCTGTGACTTCACAAAACTCCATTCTATGATTTGGAAAATCTCCAAAATATGACTACACACACCTCCATCTATGACTTCACACACCTCCATTCTGAGTACACACCTCCATTCTGTGACTTCACACACCTCCATTCTGACGTCACACACCTCCATTGTATGACTTCACACACCTCCATTCTGTGACTTCACACACTTCCATACTATGACTTCACAAACTGCCATTGTGACGTCACACACCTCCATTCTATGAGTTCACACACCTCCATTCTATGACTTCACACACCTCCATTCTGACTTCACACACCTCTATTCTATGACTTCGAACACCTACATTCTGACTTCACACACCTCCACTCTATGACTTCACACTTCTCCATTCTATGACTTCCCACACCTAAGTTCGATGACTTCACCCACCTCCATTCTATGACTTCACACCTCCATTCTGACTTCACACACCTCCATTCTATGACTTCACACACCTCCATTGTGACTTCACGCACCTCCATTCTGTGACTTCACACACCTCCATTCTATGATTTCACACACCTCACTTCTGTGACTTCACACACCTCCATTCTATGACTTCACACACCTCCATTCTGTGACTTCACACACCTCCATTCTGAGTTCACACATCTCCATTCTGTGACTTCTCACACCTCGATTCTCTGACTTCACACACCTCAAATCTGTGACATCACACACTTCCATTCTATGACTTCACACGCCTCCATTCTATGACTTCACACACCTCCATTATGTGACTTCACACACCTCCATTCTATGACTTCACACACCCTCATTCTATGATTTCACACACCTCCATTCTATGACTTAATACCGTCCATTCTGTGACTTCACACACCTCCATTCTATGACTTCACACACTTCCATTCCATGACTTCACACACCTCCATTCTGTGACTTTACACACCTCCATTCTGGGTTCCAACACTTCCATTCTGTGACTTCACACTCCTGCAATCTGTGACTTCCCACACCTCCATTCTGTGACTTCACACACGTGCATTCTATGACTTCACACACCTTCATTCTTACTTCACAAACACCCATTCTATGACTTCACACACCTCCATTCTATGACTTCACACACCTCCATTCTGTGACTTCACTCACCTACATTCTATGACTTCACACACCTCCATTCTGACTTCACACACCTCCATTCTATGACTTCACACACCTCCATTCTGAATTCACACAGCTCAATTCTGTGACTTCACAAAATTCCATTCTGACTTCACACACATCCATTGTATGAATTCACACACCTCCATTCTGTGACTTCACACACTTCCATTGTGAAGTCAGACACCTCCATTCTATGAGTTCACACACCTCCATTCTATGACTTCACACACCTCCATTCTGACTTCACACACCTCTATTCTATGACTTCGAACACCTACATTCTGACTTCACACACCTCTACTCTATGACTTCACACTTCTCCATTCTATGACATCCCACACCTAAGTTCTACGACTTCACCCACCTCCATTCTATGACTTCACAAACGTCCATTCTGACTTCTCACACCTCCATTCTATGACTTCACACACCTCCATTCTGACTTCACACACCTCCATTCTGTGACTTCACACACCTCCATTCTATGAGTTCACACACCTCCCTTCTGTGACTTCACACACCTCCATTCTATGACTTCACACACCTCCATTCTGTGACTTCACACACCTCCATTCTGTGACTTCACTCACCTCCATTCTATGACTTCACACACCTCCATTGTGACTACACACACCTCCATTCTATGAGTTCACACACCTCCATTCTGACTTCACACACCTCCATTCTATGACTTCACACACCTCCATTCTGAATTCACACAGCTCAATTCTCTGACTTCACAAAATTCCATTCTGACTTCACACACCACCATTGTATGTATTCACACACCTCCATTCTGTGACTTCACACACTTCCATTGTGACGTCACACACCTCCATTCTATGAGTTCACACACCTCCATTCTATGACTTCACACACCTCCATTCTGACTTCACAAACCTCTATTCTATGAATTCGCACACCTCCATTCTGACATCACACACCTCCAATCTATGACTTCACAGACCTCGAATCTGTGACTTCACTAACCTCCACTCTATGACTTCACCCTCCTCCATTCTATGACTTTCCTCATCTCTTTCTATGACTTTACCCACCTTCATTCTATGAATTCACACCTCCATTCTGACTTCACACACTTCCATTCAGTGACTTCACACACCTCCATTCTATGACCTCACACACCTCCATCTATGACTTCACAAACCTCCATTCTGTGACCTCACACACCTCCATACTGAGTTCACAAAACTCCATTCGGTGACTTAACACACCTCCATTCTGACTTCACACACGTCCATTCTATGACTTCACACACTTCCATTCTATGACTTCACACACCTAATTTCTATGACTTCACACAACTCCATTCTATGACTTCACACACCTAATTTCTATGACTTCACACACCTCCATTCTATGACTTCACACCTCCATTCTGACTTCACATACCTCCATTCTGTGACTTCACACACCTCCATTCTATGACTTCACAAACTTCCATTGTGACGTCACACGCCTCCATTCTATGAGTTCACACACCTCCATTCTATGACTTCACTCACCTCCATTCTATGACTTCACACACCTCCTTTCTGAGTTGACACACCTCCATTCTATGACTTCACACACCTACAATCTGAATTCACACACCTCCGTTCTATGACTTCACCCACCTCCATTCTATGACTTCACACACCTCCATTCTCCGAGTTCACACCCCTCTAATTTGATTTCTCATACCTCCATTCTATGACTTCACAAACCTCCCTTCGGTGACGTCACAATACTCCATTCTATGACTTCACACATCTACATTCTATGACTTCACACACCTCAATTCTGACTCACACAACTCCATTCTGTGACTTCACAAAACTCCATTCTATCATTTCACATATCTCCATACTATGACTTCACACACCTCCATCTATGACTTCACACACCTCCATTCTGAGTTCACACATCTCCATTCTGTGACTTCACACACCTCCATTCTGACTTCACACACCTCCATTGTATGACTTCACACACCTCCATTCAGTGACTTAACACACCTCCGTTCTATGACTTCACAAACTTCCATTGTGACGTCACACACCTCCATTCTATGAGTTCACACACCTCCATTGTATGACTTCACACACCTCCATTCTGACTTCACACACCTCTATTCTATGACTTCGAACACCTACGTTCTGACTTCACACACCTCCATTCTATGACTTCACAGACCTCGAATCTTTGACTTCACTCACCTCCACTCTATGACTTCACACTTCGCCATTCTATGACTTCCCACACCTAATTTCTGTGACTTCACCCACCTCCATTTTATGACTTCACACCTCCATTCTGACTACACACACCTCCATCCTATGACTTCACACACCTCCATTCTGACTTCACACACCTCCATTCTGTGACTTCACACACCTCATTCTATGATTTCACACACCTCCATTCTGTGACTTCACACACCTCCATTCTATGACTTCACACACCTCCATTCTATGACTTCACACACCTCCATTCTATGAGTTCACACACCTGCATTGTGACTTCACACACCTCCATTCTATGACTTCACGCACCTCCATTCTGACCTCACACACCTCCATTCTGACTTCACACACCTAAATTCTGTGACTTCACACACCTCCATTCTATGATTTCACACACCTCCATTCTATGACATCACTCACCTCCATTGTATGACTTCACACACCTCCTTTCTGAGTTGACACACCTCCATTCTATGACTTCACACACCTCCAATCTGAATTCACACACCTCCATTCAATGACTTCACCCACCTCCATTCTATGACTTCACACACCTCCATTCTCCGACTTCACATTCCTCTAATTTGATTTCTAATACCTCCATTCTATGACTTCACAAACCTCCCTTCGTTGACTTCACCATACTCCATTCTATGACTTCACACATCTACATTCTATGACTTCACACACCTCAATTCTGACTCACACAACTCCATTCTGTGACGTCACAAAACTCCATTCTATGATTTGGAAAATCTCCAAAATATGACTACACACACCTCCATCTATGACTTCACACACCTCCATTCTGAGTACACACCTCCATTCTGTGACTTCACACACCTCCATTCTGACGTCACACACCTCCATTGTATGACTTCACACACCTCCATTCTGTGACTTCACACACCTCCATACTATGACTTCACAAACTGCCATTGTGACGTCACACACCTCCATTCTATGAGTTCACACACCTCCATTCTATGACTTCACACACCTCCATTCTGACTTCACACACCTCTATTCTATGACTTCGAACACCTACATTCTGACTTCACACACCTCCACTCTATGACTTCACACTTCTCCATTCTATGACTTCCCACACCTAAGTTCGATGACTTCACCCACCTCCATTCTATGACTTCACACCTCCATTCTGACTTCACACACCTCCATTCTATGACTTCACACACCTCCATTGTGACTTCACGCACCTCCATTCTGTGACTTCACACACCTCCATTCTATGATTTCACACACCTCACTTCTGTGACTTCACACACCTCCATTCTATGACTTCACACACCTCCATTCTGTGACTTCACACACCTCCATTGTGAGTTCACACATCTCCATTCTGTGACTTCTCACACCTCGATTCTCTGACTTCACACACCTCAAATCTGTGACATCACACACTTCCATTCTATGACTTCACACGCCTCCATTCTATGACTTCACACACCTCCATTATGTGACTTCACACACCTCCATTCTATGACTTCACACACCCTCATTCTATGATTTCACACACCTCCATTCTATGACTTCACACATCCATTTTGACTTCACACACCTCCAATATATGACTTCAAACACCTCCATTCTGTGACTTCACACACCTCCATTCTATGATTTCAAACCGTCCATTCTGTGACTTCAAACACCTCAATTTTATGACTTCACACACTTCCATTCTATGACTTAAAACACCTCCATTCTGTGACTTTACACACCTCCATTCTGAGTTCACACACCTCAATTCTGGGACTTCACACACCTCCAATCTGTGACTTCCCACACCTCCATTCTGTGACTTCACACACCTCCATTCTATGACTTCACACACCACCATTCTATGCCTTCACACACCTCCATTCTGTGACTTCACACACCTCCATTCTATGACTTCACACACCTCCATTGTGACTACACACACTACCATGCTATGAGTTCACACACCTCCATTCTGACTTCACACACCTCCATTCTATGACTTCACACACCTCCATTCTATGACTTCCCACACCTCCTTTCTTTGACTTCACCCAACTCCATTCTATGACTTCACACCTCCATTCTGACTTCACACACATCCATTCTGTGACTTCACACACTTCCATTCTGTGACTACACACACCTCCATTCTATGACTTCACACACCTTCATTCTTACTTCACAAACATACATTCTATGACTTCACACACCTCCATTCTATGACTTCACACACCTCCATTCTTTGACTTCACACACCTCCATTCTTTGACCTCACACACCTAAATTCTGAGTTGACACACCTCCATTCTGTGACTTCACACACGTCCATCCTGACTTCACACAGCTCCATTCTATGACTTCACACACCTCCATTCTTTGACATCACAAAACTCCATTCTATGACTTCACACACCTTCATTCTTACTTTACAAACATCCATTCTATAACTTCACACACCTCCATTCCATGACTTTACACACCTCCATTCTGTGACTTCACATACCTCCATTCTATGACTTCACAAACCTCCATTCTGTGACTTCACACACCTCCATTCTATGACCTCACACTCTTCCATTGTTACGTCACACACCTCCATTCTATGAGTTCACACACCTCCATTCTGACTTCACACACCTCCATTCCAAGACTTCACACTCCTCCATTCTGACTTCACACACATCCATTCTGTGGCTTCACACACCTCCATTCAATGACTTCCCACACCTACTTTCTTTGACTTCACACACCTCCAATCTCACATCACACACCTCCATTCTATGATTTCACAGACCTCGAATCTGTGACTTCACTCACCTTCACGCTATGACTTCACACTCCTCCATTCTATGACTTCCCACACGTCCTTTTTATGAATTCACCCACTTCCAATCTATGACTACTCACCTCCATTCTGACTTCACACACCTCCATTCTGTGACTTCACACACCTCCATTCTATAACTTCACACACCTCCATTTTATAACTTCACACACCTCCATTCTATGACTTCACACACCTCTATTCTTTGACTTCACACACCTAAATTCTGAGTTGACACACCTCCATTCTATGACTTCACACACCTCCATTCTGACGTCACACAGCTCCATTCTATGACTTCACAAACCTAAATTCTTTGACATCACACACCTCCATTCTATGACTTCACACACCTTCATTCTTACTTTACAAACATCCATTCTATATCTTCACACACCTCCATTCTATGACTTCACACACCTTCATTCTTACTTTACAAACATCCATTCTATATCTTCACACACTTCCATTCTATGACTTCACACACTTCCATTGTGACGTCACACACCTCCATTCTATCAGTTCACACACCTCCATTCTGACTTCACACACCTCCATTCTATGACTTCACACACCTCCATTCTGACTTCACACATCTCCATTCTGTGACTTCACACACCTCCATTCTATGACTTCACACACCTCCATTCTATGACTTCACACACCTTCATTCTTACTTCAGAAACATCCATTCTATGACTTCACACACTTCCATTCTATGACTTCACAAACCTCCATTCTGTGACTTCACACACCACCATTCTGATTTCACACACATCCATTCTATGACTTCACACACTTCCATTCTATGACTTCACACACCTCCATTCTGTGACTTCACACACCTCCATTCTGAGTTCACACACCTCTATTCTGTGATTTCACACACCTCCATTCTGTGACTTCACACATCTTCATTCTATGATTTCACACACCTCCATTTTGTGACTTCACAAAACTCCATTCTATGACCTCACACACCCTCATTCTATGATTTCACACACGTCCATTCTATGATTTCACACATCCATTTTGACTTCACACACCTCCAATATATGACTTCAAACACCTCAATTCTGTGAGTTCTCACACCTCCATTCTATGACTTCAAACCGTCCATTCTGTGACTTCACACACCTCCATTCTATGACTTCAAACCGTCCATTCTGTGACTTTACACACCTCCATTCTGAGTTCACACACCTCAATTCTGGGACTTCACAAACCTCCCTTCGGGGACTTCACAATACTCCACTCTATGACTTCACACATCTACATTCTATGACTTCACACACCTCAATTCTGACTCACACAACTCCATTCTGTGACTTCAAAAACTCCATTCTATGATTTCACATATCTCCATACTATGACTACACACACCTCCATCTATGACTTCACACACCTCCATTCTGAGTTCACACACCTCCATTCTGTGACTTCACATACCTCCATTCTGACTTCACACACCTCCATTGTATGACTTCACAAACCTCCATTCTGTGACTTCACACACCTCCATTCTATGACTTCACAAACTTCAATTGTGACGTGACACACCTCCATTCTATGAGTTCACACACCTCCATTCTATGACTTCACACACCTCCATTCTGACTTCACATACCTCTATTCTATGACTTCACACACCTCCATTCTGTGACTTCACACACCTGCATTCTATGACTTCACACACCTCGATTGTAACTTCACACACCTCCATTCTGTGACTTCACATACCTCCCTTGCGTGACTTCACACACCTCCATTCTATGACTTCACACACCTACATTCTATGACATCACACACCTCCATTCTATGACTTCACACACTTCCATTCTGTGACTTCACACACCTCGATTCTATAACTTCACACAGCTCCATTCTATGACTTCACACACCACCATTCTATGACTCCACACACCTCCATTCTTTGACTTCACACACCTAAATTCTGAGTTGACACATCTCCATTCTGTGACTTCACACACCTCCATTCTGACTTCACGCAGCTCCCTTCTATGACTTCACAAACCTCCATTCTTTGACATCACACACCTCCATTCTATGACTTCACACACCTTCATTCTTACTTTACACACCGCCATTCTGTGACTTCACACACCTCCATTCTATGACTTCACACACTTCCATTGTGACGTCACACACCTCCATTCTATGAGTTCACACACCTCCATTCTGACTTCACACACCTCCATTCTATGACTTCACATACCTGCATTCTGAATTCACACAGCTCCATTCTGTGACTTCACAAAACTCCATTCTATGATTTCACACAACTCCATACTATGACTTCACACAACTTCATCTATGACTTCACACACCTCCATTCTGTCTTCACACACCTCTATTCTATGACTTCGCACACCTCCATTCTGACGTCACACACCTCTATTCTATGACTTCACAGACCTCGAATCTGTGACGTCACTCACCTGCACTCTATGACTTCACACTCCTCCATTCTATGACTTCCCACACCTCCTTTCTAGGACTTCACCCACCTCCAGTCTATGACTACACACCTCCATTCTGACTTCACACACCTCCATTCTGTGACTTCACACACCTCCATTCCATGACTTTACACACCTTCATTTTTATTTCAGAAACATTCACACATCTCCATTCTATGACTTCACAAACCTCCATTCTGTGACTTCACACATGCATTTTGACTTCACACACCTCCAATATATGATTTCAAACACCTCAATTCTGTGACTTCACACAGCTCCATTCTATGACTTCATAACGTCCATTCTGTGACTTCCCACAGCTCCCTTCTATGACTTCACACACTTCCATTCTATGACTTCACACACCTCCATTCTATGACTTCACACACCTCCATTCTGAATTCACACAGCTCCATTCTGTGCCTTCACAAATCTCTATTCTATGATTTCACACAACTCCATACTATGACTTCACACACCTCCATTCTGACTTCACACACCTTCATTTTTACTTGACACACATCCATTCTATAACTTCACACACCTCCATTCTATGACTTCACACACCTCCATTCAGTGACTTCTCACACCTCCATTCTATGACTTCACACACCTCCATTCTGACTTCACACACCTCTATTCTATGACTTCGCACACCTCCATTCTGACATCACACACCTCCATTCTATGACTGCACAGACCTCGAATCTGTGATTTTACTCACATGCACTCTATGACTTCACACTTCTCCATTCTATGACTTCCCACACCTCCTTTCTATGACTTCACCCACCTCCAATCTATGACTACACACCTCCATTCTGACTTCACACACCTCCATTCTGTGACTTCACACACCTCCATTCCATGACTTCACACACCTTCATTTTTATTTCAGAAACATTCACAAACCTCCATTCTATGACTTCACAAACCTCCATTCTGTGACTTCACACATGCATTTTGACTTCACACACCTCCAATATATGACTTCAAACACCTCAATTCTGTGACTTCACACAGCTCCATTCTATGACTTCATAACGTCCATTTGTAACCTCACACAGCTCCATTCTATGACTTCACACACTTCCAATCTGTGCCTTTACACACCTCCATTCTATGACTTCACACACTTCCATTCTGTGCCTTTACACACCTCCATTCTGTGACTTCACACACCTCCATTCTATGACTTCACACACCTCTATTCTGACTTCACACACCTCCATTCTATGACTTCATACACCTCCATTCTGACTTCACACACCTCCATTCTATGACTTCGCACACCTCTCTCCTGACTTCACACACCTCCATTCTGTGACTTCACACACCTCCATTCAATGACTTCACACACCTACATTCTTGGACTTCACACACCTCCAATCTGACATCACACACCTCCATTCCATGATTTCACAGACCTCGAATCTGTGACTTGACTCACCTGCACTCTATGACTACCCACACCTCTTTCTATGACTTCACCCACCTCCAATCTATGACTACACACCTCCATTCTGACTTCACACACCTCCATTCTGTGACTTCACACACCTCCATTCTATGACTTCACACACCTCCATTCTATGACTTCACACACCTTCATTCTTACTTCAGAAACATCCATTCTATGACTTCACACACCTCCATTCTATGACTTCACAAACCTCCATTCTGTGACTTCACACACCTCCATTCTGACTTCACACACTTCCATTCTATGACTTCACACACTTCCATTCTATGACTTCACACACCTCCATTCTCTGACTTCACACACTTCCATTCTGAGTTCACACACCTCTATTCTGTGATTTCACACATCTCCATTCTGTGACTTCACACACTTCCATTCTGTGACTTCACACACTTCCATTCTATGACTTCACACACCTTCATTCTGTGATTTCACACACCTCCATTCTGGGACTTCACACATCCATTTTGACTTCACACACCTCCAATATATGCCTTCAAACACCTCAATTCTTTGACTTCTCTCACCTCCATTCTATGATTTCAAACTTTCCATTCTCTGACTTCACACACCTCCATTTTATGACTTCACACACTTCCATTCTTTGACTTCACACAATTTCATTCTATGATTTCACACACCTCCATTCTGTGACTTCACAAACCTCCATTCTATGACCTCACACACCCTCATTCTATGATTTCACACATCTCCATTCTATGACTTCACACATCCATTTTGACTTCACACACCTCCAATATATGACTTCAAACACCTCAATTCTGTGACTTCACACAGCTCCATTCTATGACTTCATAACGTCCATTCTGTGACTTCACACACCTCCATACTATGACTTCACACACTTCCATTCTATGACTTCACACACCTCCATTCTGTGCCTTTACACACCTCCATTCTGAGTTCACACACCTCCATTCTGTGACGTCACACACCTCTATTCTGTCATTTCCCACACCTCCATTCTGTGACTTCACACACCTCCATTCTATGACTTCACACACCTCTATTCTGACTTCACACACCTCCATTCTATGACTTCATACACCTCCATTCTGTGACTTCACACACCTCCATTCTGTGACTTCACACACCTCCATTCTATGACTTCACACACCTTCATTCTATGATTTCACACACCTCCATTCTGTGACTTCACAAACCTCCATTCTATGACCTCACACACCCTCATTCTATGATTTCACACACCTCCATTCTATGACTTCACACATCAATTTTGACTTCACACACCTCCAGTATATGACTTCAAACACCTCAATTCTGTGACTCCACACACCTCCATTCTATGATTTCAAACCGTCCATTCTGTGACTTCACACACCTCCGTTTTATGACTTCACACACTTCCATTCTATGACTTCACACACCTCCATTCTGTGACTTTACACACCTCCATTCTGAGTTCACACACCTCAATTCTGGGACTTCACACACCTCCAATCTGTGACTTCCCCCACCTCCATTCTGTGAGTTCACACACCTACATTCTATGACTTCACACACCTCTATTGTGACTACACACACTACCATTCTATGAGTTCACACACCTCCATTCTGACTTCACACACCTCCATTCTATGACTTCACCCACCTCCATTATATGACTTCACACACCTCTATTCTGACTTCACACACCTCCATTCTATGACTTCGTACACCTCCATTCTGACTTCACACACCTCCATTCTATGACTTCGCACACCTCTCTTCTGATTTCACACACCTCCATTCTGTGACTTCACACACCTCCATTCAATGACTTCACACACCTCAATTCTGGGACTTCACACACCTCCAATCTGTGGCTTCCCCCACCTCCATTCTGTGACTTCACACACCTCCATTCTATGACTTCACTCACCACAATTCTGAGTTCACACACCTCTACTCTGTGATTTCACACACCTTCTATTCGGTAACTTCACACACCTCTATTCTGACTTTACACACCTCCATTCTATGACTTCATACACCTCCATTCTGTGACTTCACACACCTCCATTCTGTGACTTCACACACTTCCATTCTATGACTTCACACACCTTCATTCTATGATTTCACACACCTCCATTCTGTGACTTCACAAACCTCCATTCTATGACCTCACACACCCTCATTCTATGATTTCACACACCTCCATTCTATGACTTCACACATCAATTTTGACTTCACACACCTCCAATATATGACTTCAAACACCTCAATTCTGTGACTTCACACACCTCCATTCTCTGATTTCAAACCGTCCATTCTGTGACTTCACACACCTCCATTTCATGACTTCACACACTTCCATTCTATGACTTCACACACCTCCATTCTGTGACTTTACACACCTCCATTCTGAGTTCACACACCTCAATTCTGGGACTTCACACACCTCCAATCTGTGACTTCCCCCACCTCCATTCTGTGACTTCACACACCTCCAGTCAATGACTTCACACACCTCCATTCTATGATTTCACACACGTCCATTCTATGACTTCACACACCTCCATTCTATGACTTCACACACCTCCATTGTGACTACACACACTACCATTCTATGAGTTCACACACCTCCATTCTGACTTCACACACCTCCATTCTATGACTTCACACACCTCCATTCTATGTCTTCACACACCTCCTTTCTATGACTTCACCCAACTCCATTCTATGACTTCACACCTCCATTCTGACTTCACACAGCTCAATTCTGTGACTTCACACACCTCCATTATATGACTTCACACACCTCCATTCTATGACTTCACACACCTCCATTCTATGCCTTCACACACCTCCATTCTGTGACTTCACACACCTCCATTCTATGCCTTCACACACCTTCATTCTTACTTCACAAACATATATTCTATGACTTCACACACCTCCATTCTTTGACTTCACACACCTCCATTCTATGTCTTCACACACCTCCATTCTTTGACTTGACACACCTAAATTCAGAGTTGACACATCTCCATTCTGTGACTTCACACACCTCCATTCTGACTTCACACATCTCCATTCTATGACTTCACACACCTTCATTTTTACTTTACAAACATCCATTCTATAACTTCACACACCTCCATTCTATGACTTCACACACCTCCATTCAGTGACTTCACACACCTCCATTCTATGACTTCACACACCTCCATTCTGTGACTTCACACACCTCCATTCTATGACTTCACACACTTCCATTGTGACGTCACACACCTCCATTCTATGAGTTCACACACCTCCATTCTGACTTCACACACCTCCATTCTATGACTTCACACACCTCCATTCTGAATTCACAGAGCTCCATTCTGTGCCTTCACAAAACTCTATTCTATGATTTCACACAACTCCATACTATGACTTCACAGAACTCCATCTATGACTTCACACACCTCCATTTTGACTTCATACACCTCTATTCTATGACCTCGCACACCTCCATTCTGACATCACACACCTCCATTCTATGACTTCACAGACCTCGAATCTGTGATTTCACTCACATGCACTCTATGACTTCACACTCCTCCATTCTATGACTTCCCACACCTCCTTTCTATGACTTCACCCACCTCCAATCGATGACTACACACCTCCATTCCGCCTTCACACACCTCCATTCTGTGACTTCACACAGCCCCCATCTATGAGTTCACATACGTCCATTCTATGACTTCACACACCTTCATTCTTACTTCAGAAACATCCATTCTATGACTTTACAAACCTCCATTCTGTGACTTCACACACCTCCATTCTGAGTTCACACAACTCCATTCGGTGACTTCACACACCTCCATTCTGACTTCACACACCTCCATTCTATGACTTCACACACTTCCATTCTATGACTTCATACACCTCCATTCTGTGACTTCACACACCTCCATTCTGAGTTCACACACCTCCATTCTATGACTTCACACACCTTCATTCTTACTTCAGAAACATCCATTCTATGACTTCACACACCTCCATTCTATGACTTCACAAACCTCCATTCTATGACTTCACACACCTCCATTCTCTGACTTCACACACCTCCATTCTGAGTTCACACACCTCCATTCTGTGATTTCTCACACCTCGATTCTGTGACGTCACACATCTCCAATCTGTGACTTCACACACTTCCATTGCATGACTTCACACACCTCCATTCTGTGACTTTACACACTTCCATTCTGAGTTCACACACCTCAATTCTGGGACTTCACAGACCTCCAATCTGTGACTTCCCACACCTCCATTCTGTGACTTCACACACCTCCATTCTATGACTTCACACACCTCCATTCTGACTTCACACACCTCCATTCTGTGCCTTCACACAACTCCATTCTTAGTTCACACACCTCTATTCTGTGATTTCACACACTTCCATTCTATGAATTCACACACCTCCATTCAGTGACTTCACACAACTCCACTCTATGACTTCACACACCTCCATTCTGTGACTTTACACAGCTCCATTCTATGACTTCACACACTTCCATTGTGACGTCACACACCTCCATTCTATGAGTTCACACACCTCCATTCTGACTTCACACACCTCCATTCTATGACTTCACACACCTCCATTCTGAATTCACACAGCTCCATTCTGTGACTTCACAAAACTCTATTCTATGATTTCACACACCTACATACTATGATTTCACACAACTCCATCTATGACTTCACACGCCTCCATTCTGACTTCACACACCTCTATTCTGTGACTTCGCACACCTCCATTCTGACATCACACTCCTCCATTCTATGACTTCCCACGGCTCCTTTCTATGACTTCACCCACCTCCAATCGATGACTACACACCTCCATTTTCACTTCACACACCTCAATTCTGTGACTTCACACACCCCCATTCTATGAGTTCACATACCTCCATTCTATGACTTCACACGCCTTCATTCTTACTTCAGAAAAATCCATTCTATGACTTCACACACCTCCATTCTATGACTTCACAAACCTCCATCTGTGACTTCATACACCTCCTTTCTGTATTCACACAACTCCATTCGGTGACTTCACATACCTCCATTCTGACTTCACACACCTCCATTCTATGACTTCACACACCTCCATTCTGTGACTTCTAACACCTCGAGTCTGTGACTTCACATAGCTCCAATCTGTGACTTGACACACTTCCATTCGATGACTTCACACACCTCCATTCTATGGCTTCACACACCTCAATTCTGTGACTTCACACACCTCCATTCTATGACCTCACACACCCTCATTCTATGATTTCACACACCTCCATTCTATGACTTCACACATCCATTTTGATTTCACACACCTCCAATATATGACTTCAAACACCTCAATTCTGTGACTTCACACACCTCCATTCTATGACTTCATACCGTCCATTCTGTGACTTCACACACCTCCATTCTATGACTTCACACACTTCCATTCTATGACTTCACACACCTCCATTCTGTGACTTTACACACCTCCATTCTGAGTTCACTCACCTCAATTCTGGGACTTCACACACCTCCAATCTGTGACTTCCCACACCTCCATTCTTTGAATTCACACACCTCCATTCTATGACTTCACACACCTCCATTCTATGACTTCACACAAGTCCATTCTGTGACTTCACACACCTCCTTTCTATGACTTCACACACCTCCATTGTGACTACACACAATACGATTCTATGAGTTCACACACCTCCATTCTGACTTCAACACCTCCATTCTATGACTACACACACCTCCATTCTATGACTTCACACACCTACTTTCTATGACTTCAGCCAACTCCATTCTATGACTTCACACCTCCATTCTGACTTCACACACCTCCATTCTGTGACTTCACCCACCTCCATTCTATGACTTCACACACCTCCATTCTATGAATTCACACCCCTCATTCTATGCCTTCACACACCTATATTCTGTGACTTCACACACCTCCATTCTATGACTTCAGACAACTTCATTCTTACTTCACAAACATACATTCTATGACTTCACACTCCTCCATTCTATGACTTCAAACACCTCCATTCTTTGACTTCACACACATCCATTCTGTGTTCACACACCTCAATTCTGTGACTTCACACACCTCCATTCTGACTTCACACACCTCCATTCTTTGACTTCACACACCTCCATTCTTTGTCTTCACATACCTCCATTCTTGACTTCACACACCTAAATTCTGACTTGACACATCTCCATTCTGTGATTTCACACACCTCCATTCTGACTTCACACATCTCCATTCTATGACTTCACACACCTTCATTTTTACTTTACAAACATCCATTCTATAACTTCACACACCTCCATTCTATGACTTCACACACCTCCATTCAGAGACTTCACACACCTACATTCTATGACTTCACACACCTCCATTCTGTGACTTCTCACACCTCCATTCTATGACTTCACACACTTCCATTGTGACGTCACACACCTCCATTCTATGAGTTCACACACCTCCATTCTGACTTCACACACCTCCATTCTATGACTTCACACACCTCCATTCTGAATTCACACAGCTCCATTCTGTGCCTTCACAAAACTCTATTCTATGATTTCACCCACCTCCATACTATGACTTCACACAACTCCATCTATGACTTCACACACCTCCATTCTGACTTCACACACCTCTATTCTATGACTTCGCACACCTCCATTCTGACATCACACACATCCATTCTATGACTTCACAGACCTCGAATCTGTGATTTCACCCACATGCACTCTATGACTTCACACTCCTCCATTCTATGACTTCACACACCTCCATTCTGTGTTCACACACCTCAATTTTGTGACTTCACACACCTCCATTCTGACTTCACACACCTCCATTCTATGACTTCCCACATCTCCTTTCTATGACTTCGCCCATCTCCAATCGATGACTACACACCTCCATTCTGACTTCACACACCTCCATTCTGTGACTTCACACACCCCCATTCTATGAGTTCACATACCTCCATTCTGTGCCTTCACACACCTTCATTCTTACTTCACAAACATATATTCTATGACCTCACACACCTCCATACTTTGACTTCACACACCTCCATTCAGTGACTTCACACACCTCCATTCTATGACTTCACACACCTCCATTCTGTGACTTCACACACCTCCATTCTATGACTTCACACACTTCCATTGTGACGTCACACACCTCCATTCTATGAGTTCACACACCTCCATTCTGAATTCACAGAGCTCCGATCTGTGCCTTCACAAAACTCTATTCTATGATTTCACACAACTCCATACTATGACTTCACACAACTCCATCTATGACTTCATACACCTCCATTTTGACTTCACACACCTCTATTCTATGACTTCGCACACCTCCATTCTGACATCACACACCTCCATTCTATGACTTCACAGACCTCGAATCTGTGATTTCACTCACATGCACTCTATGACTTCACACTCCTCCATTCTATGACTTCCCACACCTCCTTTCTATGACTTCACCCACCTCCAATCGATGACTACACACCTCCATTCCGCCTTCACACACCTCCATTCTGTGACTTCACACACCCCCAATCTATGAGTTCACATACGTCCATTCTATGAATTCTCACACCTTCATTCTTACTTCAGAAACATCCATTCTATGACTTCACTCACCTTCATTCTATGACTTCACAAACCTCCCTTCTGTGACTTCACACACCTCCATTCTGAATTCACACAACTCCATTCGATGACTTCACACACCTCCATTCTGCCTTCACACACCTCCATTCTATGACTTCACACACTTCCATTCTATGATTTCATACACCTCCATTCTGTGACTTTACACACCTCCATTCTGAGTTCACACACCTCCATTCTATGACTTCACACACCTTCATTTTTACTTCAGAAACATCCATTCTATGACTTCCCACACCTCCATTCTATGACTTCACAAACCTCCATTCTATGACTTCACACACCTTCATTCTTACTTCGCACACCTCCATTCTATGACTTCACACACTTCCTTTCTATGACTTCACACACCTCCATTCTGTGACTTCACACTCCTCCATTCTGAGTTCACACACCTCCATTCTGTGACTTCTCACACCTCCATTCTATGACTTCACACACTTCCATTCCATGACTTCACACACCTCCATTCTGTGACTTTACACACCTCCATTCTGAGTTCACACACCTCAATTCTGGGACTTCACAGACCTCCAATCTCTGACTTCCCACACCTCCATTCTGTGACTTCACACACCTCCATTCTATGACTTCACACACCTCCAATCTATGACTTCACACAAGTCCATTCTGTGACTTCACACACCTCCATTTTATGACTTCACACACCTCCATTGTGACTACACACCCTACCATTCTATGAGTTCCCACACCTCCATTCTGACTTCACACACCTCCATTCTATGACTACACACACATCCATTCTATGACTTCACACACCTCCTTTCTATGACTTCACCCAACTCCATTCTATGACTTCACACCTCCATTCTGACTTCACACACCTCCATTCTGTTACTTCACACAACTCCATTCTGAGTTCACACACCTCTATTCTGTGATTTCACACACCTTCCATTCTGTGACTTCACACACCTCCATTCAGTGACTTCACACACCTCCATTCTATGACTTCACACACCTCCATTCTGTGACTTTACACAGCTCCATTCTATGACTTCACACACTTCCATTGTGACGTCACACACCTCCATTCTATGAGTTCACACACCTCCATTCTGACTTCACACACCTCCATTCTATGACTTCACAAACCTCCATTCTTAATTCACACAGCTCCATTCTGTGTCTTCACAAAACTCTATTCTATGATTTCACACACCTCCATACTATGACTTCACACAACTCCATCTACGACTTCACACACCTCCATTCTGACTTCACACACCTCTATTCTATGACTTCACACACCTCCATTCTGACATCACACACCTCCATTCTATGACTTCACAGACCTCTAATCTGTGATTTCACTCACATGCACTCTATGACTTCACACTCCTCCATTCTATGACTTCAAACACCTCCACTCTTTGATTTCACACACCTCTATTCTGTGTTCACACACCTCAATTCTGTGACTTCACACACCTCCATTCTGACTTCACACACCTCTATTCTATGACTTCCCACACCTCCTTTCTATGACTTCATCCACCTCCAATCGATGACTACACACCTCCATTCTGACTTCACACACCTCCATTCTGTGACTTCACACACCCCCATTCTAAGAGTTCACATACCTCTATTCTATGCCTTCACACAACTTCATTCTTACTTCAGAAACATATATTCTATGACTTCACACACCTCCATTCTTTGACTTCACATACATCCATTCAATGTCTTCACACACCTCCATTCTTTGACTTCACACACCTAAATTCTGAGTTGACACATCTCCATTCTGTGACATCACACACCTCCATTCTGACTTCACACATCTCCATTCTATGACTTCACACACCTTCATTTTTACTTTACAAACATCCATTCTATAACTTCACACATTGCATTCTATGACTTCACATACCTCAATTCAGTGACTTCCCACACCTCCATTCTATGACTTCACACACCTCCATTCTGTGACTTCACACACCTCCATTCTATGACTTCACACACTTCCATTGTGACGTCACACACCTCCATTCTATGAGTTCACACACCTCCATTCTGACTTCACACACCTCCATTCTATGACTTCACACACCTCCATTCAGAATTCACACAGCTCCATTCTGTGCCTTCACAAAACTCTATTCTATGATTTCACACAACTCCATACTATGACTTCACACAACTCCATCTCTGACTTCACACACCTCCATTCTGACTTCACACACCTCTATTCTATGACTTCGCACACCTCCATTCTGACATCACACACCTCCATTCTATGACTTCACAGACCTAGAATCTGTGATTTCACTCACATGCACTCTATGACTTCACACTCCTCCAGTCTTTGACTTCCCACACCTCCTTTCTATGACTTCACCCACCTCCAATCTATGACTACACACCTCCATTCTGACTTCACACACCTCCATTCTGAGACTTCACACACCTTCATTCCATGACTTCACACACCTTCATTTTTACTTCAGAAACATCACACACCTCCATTCTATGAATTCACAAACCTCCATTCTGTGACTTCACACATGCATTTTGACTTCACACACCTCCAATATATTACTTCAAAGACCTCAATTCTGTGACTTCACACAGCTGCATTCTATGACTTCATAACGTCCATTCTGTGACTTCACCCAGCTCCATTCTATGACTTCACACACTTCCATTCTATGACTTCACACACCTCCATTCTGTGCCTTTACACACCTCCATTCTGAGTTTACACACCTCCATTCTGTGACTTCTCACACCTCGATTCTGTGACTTCACACAGCTCCAAACTGTGACTTCACACACCTCCATTCTATGACTTCACACACCTCCATTCTGTGACTTCACACACCTCCATTCTATGACCTCACACATCCTCATTCTATGATTTCACACACCTCCATTCTATGACTTCACACATCCATTTTGATTTTACACACCTCCAGTATATGACTTCAAACACCTCAATTCTGTGACTTCACACACCTCCATTCTATGACTTCATACCGTCCATTCTGTGACCTCACACACCTCCATTCTATGATTTCGCACACTTCCATTCTATGACTTCACACACCTCCATTCTGTGACTTCACACACCTCCATTCCGAGTTCACACACCTCCATTCTGTGACTTCTAACACCTCGATAATGTGACTTCACACAGCTCCAATCTGTGACTTCACACACTTCCATTCTATGACTTCACACACCTCCATTCTATGACTTCACACACCTCCATTCTGTGACTTTACACACCTCCATTCTGAGTTCACACACCTCAATTCTGGGACTTCACACACCTCCAATCTGTGACTTCCCACACCTCCATTCTATGACTTCACACACCTCCATTCTATGACTTTACACACCTCCATTCTATGACTTCACACACGTCCATTCTGTGACTTCACACACCTCCATTCTATGATTTCACACAGCTCCATTGTGAGTACACACAATACCATTCTATGGGTTCACACACCTCCATTCTGACTTCACACACCTCCATTCTATGACTACACACACCTCCATTATATGACTTCACACACCTCCTTTCTATGACTACATCCAACTACATTCTATGACTTCACACCTCCATTCTGACTTCACACACCTCCATTCTCTGACTTCACACACCTCCATTATATGACTTCACACACCTAAATTCTATGACTTCACACACCTCCATTCTATGCCTTCACACACCTATATTCTGTGACTTCACACACCTCCATTCTATGCCTTCACACACCTATATTCTGTGACTTCACACACCTCCATTATATGACTTCACACACCTAAATTCTATGACTTCACACACCTCCATTCTGACTTCACACACCTCCATTCTGTGACTTCACACACCTCCATTATATGACTTCACACACCTAAATTCTATGACTTCACACACCTCCATTCTATGCCTTCACACACCTATATTCTATGACTTCACACTCCTCCATTCTATGACTTCACACACCTCCATTATGTGTTCATACACCTCAATTCTATGACTTCACACACCTCTATTCTGACTTCACACACCTCCATTCTATGACTTCACACACCTCCATTCTATGTCTTCACAAACCTCCATTCTTTGACTTCACACACCTCAATTCTGACTTGACACATCTCCATTCTGTGACTTCACACACCTCCATTCTGACTTCACACATCTCCATTCTATGACTTCACACACCTTCATTTTTACTTTACAAACATCCATTCTATAACTTCACACACCTCCATTCTATGACTTCACACACCTCCATTCAGAGACTTCACACACCTCCATTCTATGACTTCACACACCTCAATTCTGTGACTTCACACACCTCCATTCTATGACTTCACACACTTCCATTGTGACGTCACACACCTCCATTCTATGAGTTCACACACCTCCATTCTGACTTCACACACCTCCATTCTATGACTTCACACACCTCCATTCTGAATTCACAGAGCTCCATTCTGTGCCTTCACAAAACTCTATTCTATGATTTCACAGACCTCCATACTATGACTTCACACAACTCCATCTATGACTTCACACACCTCCATTCTGACTTCACACACCTCTATTCTATGACTTTGCACACCTCCATTCTGACATCACACACCTCCATTCTATGACTTCACAGACCTCGAATCTGTGATTTCACTCACATGCACTCTATGACTTCACACTCCTCCATACTATGACTTCCAACACCTCCTTTCTATGACTTCACCCACCTCCAATCTATGACTACACACCTCCATTCTGACTTCACACACCTCCATTCTGTGACTTCACACACCTCCATTCCATGACTTCACACACCTTCATTTTTACTTCAGAAACATTCACACACCTCCATTCTATGACTTCACAAACCTCCATTCTGTGACTTCACACATGCATTTTGAATTCACACACCTCCAATATATGACTTCAAACACCTCAATTCTGTGACTTCACACAGCTCCATTCTATGACTTCATAACGTCCATTCTGTGACTTCACACAGCTCCATTCTATGACTTCACACACTTCCATTCTATGACTTCACACACCTCCATTCTGTGCCTTTACACACCTCCATTCTGAGTTCACACACCTCCATTCTGTGACGTCACACACCTCTATTCTGTCTCTTCCCACACCTCCATTCTATGACTTCACACACGTCCATTCTGTGACTTCACACACCTCCATTCTATGACTTCACACACCTCCATTGTGACTACACACACTACCATTCTATGAGTTCACACACCTCCACTCTGACTTCACACACCTCCATTCTATGACTTCACACATCTACATTGTATAACTTCACACACCTCCTTTCTATGACTTCACCCATCTCCATTCTATGACTTCACACCTCCATTCTGATTTCACACACCTCCATTCTGTGATTTCACACACCTGCATTATATGACTTCACACACCTCCATTCTATGACTTCACACACCTCCATTCTATGCCTTCACACACCTCCATTCTGTGACTTCACACACCTCCATTCTATGACTTCACACACCTCCATTCTGACTTCACACACCTCTATTCTATGACCTCGCACACCTCCATTCTGACATCACACACCTCCATTCTATGACTTCACAGACCTCGAATCTGTGATTTCACTCACATGCACTCTATGACTTCACACTCCTCCATTCTATGACTTCCCACACCTCCTTTCTATGACTTCACCCACCTCCAATCGATGACTACACACCTCCATTCTGCCTTCACACACCTCCATTCTGTGACTTTACACACCCCCAATCTATGAGTTCACATACGTCCATTCTATGACTTCACACACCTTCATTCTTACTTCAGAAACATCCATTCTATGACTTCACTCACCTTCATTCTATGACTTCACAAACCTCCATTCTGTGACTTCACACACCTCCATTCTGACTTCACACACCTCCATTCTATGACTTCACACACTTCCCTTCTATGACTTCATACACCTCCATTCTGTGACTTCACACACCTCCATTCTGAGTTCACACGCCTCCATTCTGTGACTTCTCACACCTCGATTCTGTGAATTCACACAGCTCCAAACTGTGACTTCACACACCTCCATTCTATGACTTCACACACCTCCATTCTATGACTTCACACACTTCCCTTCTATGACTTCATACACCTCCATTCTGTGACTTCACACACCTCCATTCTGAGTTCACACACCTCCATTCTGTGACTTCTCACACCTCGATTCTGTGAATTCACACAGCTCCAAACTGTGACTTCACACACCTCCATTCTATGATTTCACACACCTCCATTCTAGGACTTCACACATCCCTTTTGATTTTACACACCTCCAGTATATGACTTCAAACACCTCAATTCTGTGACTTCACACACCTCCATTCTATGACTTCGCACACTTCCATTCTATGACTTCACACACCTCCATTCTGTGACTTTACACACCTCCATTCTGGGTTCACACACCTCCATTCTGTGACTTCACACTCCTGCAATCTGTGACTTCCCACACCTCCATTCTGTGTCTTCACACACCTCCATTCTATGACTTAACACACCTTCATTCTTACTTCACAAACACCCATTCTATGACTTCACACACCTCCATTCTATGACTTCACACAACTCCATTCTGTGCCTTCACAAAACTCCATTCTATGATTTCACATATCTCCATATTATGACTTCACACACCTCCATCTATGATTGCACACACCTCCATTCTGAGTTCACACACCTCCATTCTGTGACTTCACACACCTCCATTCTGACTTCACACATCTCCATTGTATGACTTCACACACCTCTATTCTGTGACTTCACACACCTCTATTCTATGCCTTCACAAACTTCCATTGTGACGTCACACACCTCCATTTTATGAGTTCACACACCTCCATTCTATGACTTCACACACCTCGATTCTGACTTCACACACCTCTATTCTATGACTTCACACACCTCTCTTCTGATTTCACACATCTCCATTCTGCGACTTCACTCACCTCCATTCAATGACTTCACACACCTACATTCTTTGACTTCACACACCTCCAATCTGACATCACACAAATCCATTCTATGATTTCACAGACCTCGAATCTATGACTTCATTCACCTGCACTCTATGACTTCCCACACCTCCTTTCAATGACTTCACCCACCTCCAATATATGACTACACACCTCCATTCTGACTTCACACACCTCCATTCTGTGACTTCACACACCTCCATTCTATGACTTCACACACCTCCATTCTATGACTTCACACACCTTCATTCTTACTTCAGAAACATCCATTCTATGACTTCACAGACCTCCATTCTATGACTTCACAAACCTCCATTCTGTGACTTCACACACCTCCATTCTGGTTTCACACACTTCCATTCTATGACTTCACACACTTCCATTCTATGACTCCACACACCTCCATTCTCTGACTTCACAGACCTCCATTCTGAGTTCACACACCTCCATACTGTGACTTCACAAACCTCCATTCTGTGACTTCACACACTTCCATTCTGTGACTTCACACACTTCCATTCTATGACTCCACACACCTCCATTCTCTGACTTCACAGACCTCCATTCTGAGTTCACACACCTCCATACTGTGACTTCACAAACCTCCATTCTGTGACTTCACACACTTCCATTCTGTGACTTCACACACCTCCATTCTATGACTTCACATACCTCCATTCTGTGACTTCACAAACCTCCATTCTATGACCTCACACACCCTCATTCTATGATTTCACACACCTCCATTCTATGACTTCACACATCCCTTTTGACTTCACACACCTCCAATATATGACTTCAAACACCTCAATTCTGTGACTTCACACCTCCATTCTATGACTTCAAACCGTCCATTCTGTGACTTCACACACCTCAATTCTATGACTTCACTCACCTCCATTCTGAGTTCACACACCTCTATTCTGTGATTTCACACACCTTCCATTCTGTGACTTCACACACCTCCATTCTGTGACTTCACACACTTCCATTCTATGACTTCACAAACCTTCATTCTATGATTTCACACACCTCCGTTCTGTGACTTCACAAACCTCCATTCTATGACCTCACAGACCCTCATTCTATGATTTCACACACCTCCATTCTATAACTTCACACATCCCTTTTGAGTTCACACACCTCCAATATATGAATTCAAACACCTCAATTCTGTGACTTCACACCTCCATTCTATGACTTCAAACCGTCCATTCTGTGACTTCACACACTTCCATTCTATGACTTCACACACCTCCATTCTGTGACTTTACACACCTCCATTTTGAGTTCACACACCTCAATTCTGGGACTTCACAGACCTCCAATCTGTGACTTCACACACCTCCATTCTGTGACTTCACACACCTCCATTCTATGACTTCACACACCTCCATTCTATGACTTCACACACGTCCATTCTGTGCCTTCACACACCTCCATTCTATGACTTCACACACCTCCATTGTGACTACACACACTACCGTTCTATGAGTTCACACACCTCCATTCTGAGTTCACACACCTCCATTCTATGACTACACAAACATCCATTCTATGACTTCACACACCTCCTTTCTATGACTTCACAAAACTCCATTCTATGACTTCACACCTCCATTCTGACTTCACACACCTCCATTCTGTGACTTCACACACCTCCATTATATGACTTCACACATCCCCATTGTATGACTTCACACACCTCCATTCTATGCCTTCACACACCTCCATTCTGTGACTTCACACACCTCCATTCTATGCCTTCGCACACCTTCATTCTTACTTCACAAACATACATTCTATGACTTCACACTCCTCCATTCTATGACTTCAAACACCTCCATTCTTTGACTTCACACACCTCCATTTTGTGTACACACACCTCAATTCTGTGACTTCACACACCTCCAATCTGACTTCACACAGCTCCATTCTATGACTTCACACAGCTCCATTCTATGACTTCACACACCTCCATTCTTTGACTTCACACACCTAAATTCTGAGTTGATACATCTCCATTCTGTGACTTCACACACTTCCATTCTGACTTCACACATCTCCATTCTATGACATCACACACCTTCATTTTTACTTTACAAACATCCATTCTCTAACTTCACACACCTCCATTCTATGACTTCACACACCTCCATTCTATGACTTCACACAATTCCATTCTATGACTTCACACACCTCCATTCTTTGACTTCACACACCTCCATTGTGAGTTCACACACCTCCATTCTGTGACTTCACACACCTCCATTCTGTGACTTCACACACCTCCATTCTGTGACTTCACACACCTCCATTCTGTGACTTCACACACCTCCATTCTATGATTTCTCACACCTCCATTCTATTAATTCACACACCTTCATTCTGTGACTTCACACACATCCATTCTATAACTTCACAAACCTCCATTGTGACTTCCCACACCTCCAATCTGAGTTCACACACATCCTTTCTGACTTCACACAGCTCCATAAAATGACTTCACACACCCCCATTCTGTGACTTCGCACTCCTCCATTCTGACTTCACACAGCTCCATTCTCTGACTTCCCACACCTCCGTTCTATGATTTCACACACCTCCATTCTAGGATTTCACACACCTCCACTCTGTGACTTCACACACCTCCATTCTGAGTTCCAACACCTCCGCTCTGTGACTTAACACACCTCCATTCTATGACCTCACACACCTCCATTCTATGACTTCGCATACCTGCATTGTGACTTCACACACCTCCATTCTGTGAGTTCACACACCTCCATTCTGACTTCACACACCTCCATTCTATGACTTCACACAAATCCACCTCACTTCACACACCTCCATTCCATGACTTCACACACCTCCATTCGATGAATTCACACACCTCCATTCTTTGACTTCATGCACCTCCATTCTATGAGTTCACACACCTCCATTCTGTGACTTCACACACCTTTATTGTTTGACTTCACACACCTCCATTCTTTGACTTCACACACCTCCGTTCCATGACTTCACACACCTCCATTCTATGAGTTCACACACATCCATTCTATGAGTTCACACACCTCCATTTTGACTTCACACACCTCCATTCTTTGACTTCATACACCTACATTCTCACTTCAGAAACATCCATTCTATGACTTCACGCACCTCCATTCTATGACTTCAGAAACCTCCGTTCTGTGACCACACACCTCCATTCTGAGTTCCCAGTCCTCCATTCTGTGATTTCACCCACCTCCATCCTGACTTCACACATCTTCATTCTGACTTCACAAACCTCAATTCTTTGACTTCACACACCTCCATTCTATGATTTCACACACTTCCATTCTATGAATTCACACACCTCCATCCTATGACTTCACACACCTCCATTCTATGACTTCACACACCTCCATTCTCTGACTTCACACACCTCAATTCTGTGACTTCACACACCTCCATTATGACTTCACACACATCCATTCTAAGACTTCACACACCTCCGTTCTGTGACTTCACACACCTCCATTCTGAGTTCACACACCTCCATTCTGTGACTTCACACACCTCCAATCTGACTTCACACAGCTACATTGTATGACTTCAAACACCTCCACTCTGTGACTTCACACACCTCCATTGCATGACTTCACACACCTCCATTCGATGACTTCACACACCTCCATTCTTTGACTTCACACACCTCCATTCTATGAGTTCACACACCTCCATTTGTGACTCTACACAACACCTTTTTGACTTCACACACCTCCATTCTTTGATTTCACACACTTCCATTCTGTGACTTCACACACCTTTATTGTTTTACTTCACACACCTCCATTCTTTGACTTCACACACCTCCATTCCATGACTTCACACACCTCCATTCTATGAGTTCACACATCTCCATTCTATGAGTTCACACACCTCCATTCTGTGACTTCACACACATCCATTCTCTCACTTCACACACCTTCATTCTTACTTCAGACACATCCATTCTATGACTTCACGCACTTCCATTCTATGACTTCACACTCCTCATTTCTGAGTTGACCCACCTCTATTCTGTGATTTCACACACCCCCAATTTGACTTCACACACCCCCATTCTATGACTTCACACACCCCCATTGTGACTTCACACACTCCATTCTATGAGTTTACACACCTCCATTCTGACATCACACACCTCCATCCTATGACTTCACACAGCTGCATTCTGACTTCAGACACCTCCATTTGTGACTTCACACACCACAATTTTGACTTCAAACACATTCATTCTGTGACTTCACACACCTCCATTCTGTGACTTCACACACGTCCATTTTGACTTCACACACTTCCATTCTTTGACTTAACACACCTGCATTCTGTGATTTCACACACCACCATTGTTTGACTTCACACACCTATATTCTTGGACTTCACACACCTCCATTCCATGACTTCACACATCTCCATTTTATGAGTTCACACACCTCCATTTTGACTTCACACACCTCCATTCTATGAGTTCACACACCTTCATTCTACCTCAGAAACATCCATTCTTTGACTTCACACACCTCCATTCTATGACTTCACAAAACTCCATTCTGTGACTTCACACACCTCCATTCTGAGTTCACACACGTCAATTCCGTGACTTCACACACCTCAATTCTCACTTCACACACCTCCATTCTATGACTTCACACAATTCCATTCTATGACTTCACACACCTCCATTCTTTGACTTCACACACTTCCATTGTGAGTTCACACACCTCCATTCTGTGACTTCACACACCTCCATTCTGTGACTTCACACACCTCCATTCTGTGACTTCACACACCTCCATTCTATGATTTCTCACACCTCCATTCTATTAATTCACACACCTCCATTCTGTGACTTCACACAACTCCATTCTATGACTTCCCACACCTCCATTCTGTTACTTCACACACCTCCATTCTGAGTTCACAAACCTCCATTCTGTGAATTAACGCACCTTCATTCTGTGATTTCAGACACCTCCATTCTATGACTTCACACACCTCCAGTCTTTGACTTCACACACCTCCATTCTGTGACTTCACACACCTCCATTCTATAACTTCACACACCTCCATTGTGACTTCCCACACGTCCAATCTGAGTTCACACACCTCCGTTCTGACTTCACACACTTCCATTCTATGACTTCACACACCTCCATTCTGTGACTTCACACACCTAGATTCTGTGACTTCACACACCTCCATTCTAAGTTCACACACCTCCATTCTGTGACTTAACACACCTCCATTCTGTGACTTCACACACCTCCATTCTGAGTTCACACACCTCCATTCTGTGACTTCACACACCTCCATTCTCTCTTCACACAGCTCCATTCTATGACTTCACACACCTCCATTCTGTGCCTTCACACACCTCCATTCTATGACTTAACACACCTTCATTCTTACTTAACAAACATCCATTCTATGACTTCACACACCTCCATTCTATGACTTCACACACCTCCATTCTATGACTTCACACACCTCCATTCTGTGACTTCACACACCTCCATTATGACTTCACAGACATCCATTCTATGACTTCACACACCTCCATTCTATGACTTCACACACCTCAGTTCTGTGACTTCACACACCTCCATTCTGAGTTCACACACCTCCATTCTGTGACTTCACACACCTCCGATCTGACTTCACAGATCTCCATTCTATGACTTCACACACCTATATTCTGTGACTTCACACACCTCCATTATGACTTCACACACATCCATTCTATGACTTCACACACCTCCATTCTGTGACTTCGCACACCTCCATTCTGAATTCACACAGCTCCATTCTCTGACTTCCCACACCTCCATTCTATGATTTCACACACCTCCATTTTATGACTTCACACACCTCCATTCTGTGACTTCACACACCTCCATTCTGAGTTCAAACACCTCCGTCCTGTGACTTAACACACCTCCATTCTGTGACTTCACACACCTCCATTCTGAGTTCACACACCTCCATTCTGTGACTTCACACACCTCCATTCTGACTTCACACAGCTCCATTGTATGACTTCACACACCTCCATTCTGTCCCTTCACACACCTCCATTCTATGACTTAACACACCTTCATTCTTACTTAACAAACATCCATTCTATGACTTCACACACCTCCATTCTGTGACTTCACACACCTCCATTCTATGACCTCACACACCTCCATTCTATGACTTCGCATACCTGCATTGTGACTTCACACACCTCCATTCTATGAGTTCACACACCTCCATTCTGACTTCACACACCTCCATTCTATGACTTCACACACCTACATTCTGACTTCACACACCTCCATTCTATGACTTCACACAAATCCACCTCACTTCACACACCTCCATTCCATGACTTCACACACCTCCATTTGATGAATTCACACACCTCCATTCTTTGACTTCATGCACCTCCATTCTATGAGTTCACACACCTCCATTCTGTGACTTCACACACTTTTATTGTTTGACTTCACACACCTCCATTCTTTGACTTCACACACCTCCGTTCCATGACTTCACACACCTCCATTCTATGAGTTCACACACATCCATTCTATGAGTTCACACACCTCCATTTTGACTTCACACACCTCCATTCTTTGACTTCATACACCTACATTCTCACTTCAGAAACATCCATTCTATGACTTCACGCACCTCCATTCTATGACTTCAGAAACCTCCGTTCTGTGACCACACACCTCCATTCTGAGTTCCCACTCCTCCATTCTGTGACTTCACCCACCTCCATCCTGACTTCACACATCTCCATTCTGACTTCACAAACCTCAATTCTTTGACTTCACACACCTCCATTCTATGATTTCACACACTTCCATTCTATGAATTCACACACCTCCATCCTATGACTTCACACACCTCCATTCTATGACTTCACACACCTCCATTCTCTGACTTCACACACCTCAATTCTGTGACTTCACACACCTCCATTATGACTTCACACACATCCATTCTATGACTTCACACACCTCCGTTCTGTGACTTCACACACCTCCATTCTGAGTTCACACACCTCCATTCTGTGACTTCACACACCTCCAATCTGACTTCACACAGCTACATTGTATGACTTCACACACCTCCATTCTGTGACTTCACACACCTCCATTCCATGACTTCACACACCTCCATTCGATGACTTCACACACCTCCATTCTTTGACTTCACACACCTCCATTCTATGAGATCACACACCTCCATTTGTGACTCTACACACCACCTTTTTGACTTCACACACCTCCATTCTTTGACTTCACACACCTCCATTCCATGACTTCACACACCTAAATTCTGAGTTGATACATCTCCATTCTGTGACTTCACACACTTCCATTCTGACTTCACACATCTCCATTCTATGACATCACACACCTTCATTTTTACTTTACAAACATCCATTCTCTAACTTCACACACCTCCATTCTATGACTTCACACACCTCCATTCTATGACTTCACACAATTCCATTCTATGACTTCACACACCTCCATTCTTTAACTTCACACACCTCCACTGTGAGTTCACACACCTCCATTCTGTGACTTCACACACCTCCATTCTGTGACTTCACACACCTCCATTCTGTGACTTCACACACCTCCATTTTGTGACTTCACACACCTCCATTCTATGATTTCTCACACCTCCATTCTATTAATTCACACACCTTCATTCTGTGACTTCACACACCTCCAGTCTTTGACTTCACACCCCTCCATTCTGTGACTTCACACACCTCCATTCTATAACTTCACAAACCTCCATTGTGACTTCCCACACCTCCAATCTGAGTTCACACACATCCTTTCTGACTTCACACAGCTCCATAAAATGACTTCACACAGCTCCATAAAATGACTTCACACACCTCCGTTCTGTGACTTCACACACCTCCATTCTATGACCTCACACACCTCCATTCTATGACTTCGCATACCTGCATTGTGACTTCACACACCTCCATTCTATGAGTTCACACACCTCCATTCTGACTTCACACACCTCCATTCTATGACTTCACACACCTCCATTCTGACTTCACACACCTCCATTCTATGACTTCACACAAATCCACCTCACTTCACACACCTCCATTCCATGACTTCACACACCTCCATTCGATGAATTCACACACCTTCATTCTTTGACTTCATGCACCTCCATTCTATGACTTCACACAAATCCACCTCACTTCACACACCTCCATTCCATGACTTCACACACCTCCGTTCCATGACTTCACACACCTCCATTCTATGAGTTCACACACATCCATTCTATGAGTTCACACACCTCCATTTTGACTTCACACACCTCCATTCTTTGACTTCATACACCTACATTCTCACTTCAGAAACATCCATTCTATGACTTCACGCACCTCCATTCTATGACTTCAGAAACCTCCGTTCTGTGTCCAAACACCTCCATTCTGAGTTCCCACACCTCCATTCTGTGACTTCACCCTCCTCCATCCTGACTTCACACATCTCCATTCTGACTTCACAAACCTCAATTCTTTGACTTCACACACCTCCATTCTATGATTTCACACACTTCCATTCTATGAATTCACACACCTCCATCCTATGACTTCACACACCTCCATTCTATGACTTCACACACCTCCATTCTCTGACTTCACACACCTCAATTCTGTGACTTCACACACTTCCATTATGACTTCACACACATCCATTCTATGACTTCACACACCTCCGTTCTGTGACTTCACACACCTCCATTCTGAGTTCACACACCTCCATTCTGTGACTTCACACACCTCCAATCTGACTTCACACAGCTACATTTTATGACTTCACACACCTCCATTCTGTGACTTCACACACCTCCATTCCATGACTTCACACACCTCCATTCGATGACTTCACACACCTCCATTCTTTGACTTCACACACCTCCATTCTATGAGTTCACACACCTCCATTTGTGACTCTACACAACACCTTTTTGACTTCTCACACCTCCATTCTTTGATTTCACACACTTCCATTCTGTGACTTCACACACCTTTATTGTTTGACTTCACACACCTCCATCATTTGACTTCACACACCTCCATTCCATGACTTCACACACCTCCATTCTATGAGTTCACACATCTCCATTCTATGAGTTCACACACCTCCATTTTGACTTCACACACATCCATTCTCTGACTTCACACACCTTCATTCTTACTTCAGACACATCCATTCTATGACTTCACGCACTTCCATTCTATGACTTCACACTCCTCATTTCTGAGTTGACACACCTCTATTCTGTGATTTCACACACCCCCAATTTGACTTCACACACCCCCATTCTATGACTTCACACACCCCCATTGTGACTTCACACACTCCATTCTATGAGTTTACACACCTCCATTCTGACATCACACACCTCCATCCTATGACTTCACACAGCTGCATTCTGACTTCAGACACCTCCATTTGTGACTTTGAATTCACACACCTCCATTCTATGACTTCACACACCTCCATTCTATGACTTCACACAAGTCCATTCTGTGACTTCACACACCTCCTTTCTATGACTTCACACACCTCCATTGTGACTACACACAATACGATTCTATGAGTTCACACACCTCCATTCTGACTTCAACACCTCCATTCTATGACTACACACACCTCCATTCTATGACTTCACACACCTACTTTCTATGACTTCAGCCAACTCCATTCTATGACTTCACACCTCCATTCTGACTTCACACACCTCCATTCTGTGACTTCACACACCTCCATTCTATGACTTCACACACCTCCATTCTATGAATTCACACCCCTCATTCTATGCCTTCACACACCTATATTCTGTGACTTCACACACCTCCATTCTATGACTTCAGACAACTTCATTCTTACTTCACAAATATACATTCTATGACTTCACACTCCTCCATTCTATGACTTCAAACACCTCCATTCTTTGACTTCACACACATCCATTCTGTGTTCACACACCTCAATTCTGTGACTTCACACACCTCCATTCTGACTTCACACACCTCCATTCTTTGACTTCACACACCTCCATTCTTTGTCTTCACATACCTCCATTCTTGACTTCACACACCTAAATTCTGACTTGACACATCTCCATTCTGTGATTTCACACACCTCCATTCTGACTTCACAGATCTCCATTCTATGACTTCACACACCTTCATTTTTACTTTACAAACATCCATTCTATAACTTCACACACCTCCATTCTATGACTTCCCACACCTCCATTCAGAGACTTCACACACCTACATTCTATGACTTCACACACCTCCATTCTGTGACTTCTCACACCTCCATTCTATGACTTCACACACTTCCATTGTGACGTCACACACCTCCATTCTATGAGTTCACACACCTCCATTCTGACTTCACACACCTCCATTCTATGACTTCACACACCTCCATTCTGAATTCACACAGCTCCATTCTGTGCCTTCACAAAACTCTATTCTATGATTTCACCCACCTCCATACTATGACTTCACACAACTCCATCTATGACTTCACACACCTCCATTCTGACTTCACACACCTCTATTCTATGACTTCGCACACCTCCATTCTGACATCACACACATCCATTCTATGACTTCACAGACCTCGAATCTGTGATTTCACCCACATGCACTCTATGACTTCACACTCCTCCATTCTATGACTTCACACACCTCCATTCTGTGTTCACACACCTCAATTTTGTGACTTCACACACCTCCATTCTGACTTCACACACCTCCATTCTATGACTTCCCACATCTCCTTTCTATGACTTCGCCCATCTCCAATCGATGACTACACACCTCCATTCTGACTTCACACACCTCCATTCTGTGACTTCACACACCCCCATTCTATGAGTTCACATACCTCCATTCTGTGCCTTCACACACCTTCATTCTTACTTCACAAACATATATTCTATGACCTCACACACCTCCATTCTTTGACTTCACACACCTCCATTCAGTGACTTCACACACCTCCATTCTATGACTTCACACACCTCCATTCTGTGACTTCACACACCTCCATTCTATGACTTCACACACTTCCATTGTGACGTCACACACCTCCATTCTATGAGTTCACACACCTCCATTCTGAATTCACAGAGCTCCGATCTGTGCCTTCACAAAACTCTATTCTATGATTTCACACAACTCCATACTATGACTTCACACAACTCCATCTATGACTTCATACACCTCCATTTTGACTTCACACACCTCTATTCTATGACTTCGCACACCTCCATTCTGACATCACACACCTCCATTCTATGACTTCACAGACCTCGAATCTGTGATTTCACTCACATGCACTCTATGACTTCACACTCCTCCATTCTATGACTTCCCACACCTCCTTTCTATGACTTCACCCACCTCCAATCGATGACTACACACCTCCATTCCGCCTTCACACACCTCCATTCTGTGACTTCACACACCCCCAATCTATGAGTTCACATACGTCCATTCTATGAATTCTCACACCTTCATTCTTACTTCAGAAACATCCATTCTATGACTTCACTCACCTTCATTCTATGACTTCACAAACCTCCCTTCTGTGACTTCACACACCTCCATTCTGAATTCACACAACTCCATTCGATGACTTCACACACCTCCATTCTGACTTCACACACCTCCATTCTATGACTTCACACACTTCCATTCTATGATTTCATACACCTCCATTCTGTGACTTTACACACCTCCATTCTGAGTTCACACACCTCCATTCTATGACTTCACACACCTTCATTTTTACTTCAGAAACATCCATTCTATGACTTCCCACACCTCCATTCTATGACTTCACAAACCTCCATTCTATGACTTCACACACCTTCATTCTTACTTCGCACACCTCCATTCTATGACTTCACACACTTCCTTTCTATGACTTCACACACCTCCATTCTGTGACTTCACACTCCTCCATTCTGAGTTCACACACCTCCATTCTGTGACTTCTCACACCTCCATTCTATGACTTCACACACTTCCATTCCATGACTTCACACACCTCCATTCTGTGACTTTACACACCTCCATTCTGAGTTCACACACCTCAATTCTGGGACTTCACAGACCTCCAATCTCTGACTTCCCACACCTCCATTCTGTGACTTCACACACCTCCATTCTATGACTTCACACACCTCCAATCTATGACTTCACACAAGTCCATTCTGTGACTTCACACACCTCCATTTTATGACTTCACACACCTCCATTGTGACTACACACCCTACCATTCTATGAGTTCCCACACCTCCATTCTGACTTCACACACCTCCATTCTATGACTACACACACATCCATTCCATGACTTCACACACCTCCTTTCTATGACTTCACTCAACTCCATTCTATGACTTCACACCTCCATTCTGACTTCACACACCTCCATTCTGTTACTTCACACAACTCCATTCTGAGTTCACACACCTCTATTCTGTGATTTCACACACCTTCCATTCTGTGACTTCACACACCTCCATTCAGTGACTTCACACACCTCCATTCTATGACTTCACACACCTCCATTCTGTGACTTTACACAGCTCCATTCTATGACTTCACACACTTCCATTGTGACGTCACACACCTCCATTCTATGAGTTCACACACCTCCATTCTGACTTCACACACCTCCATTCTATGACTTCACAAACCTCCATTCTTAATTCACACAGCTCCATTCTGTGTCTTCACAAAACTCTATTCTATGATTTCACACACCTCCATACTATGACTTCACACAACTCCATCTACGACTTCACACACCTCCATTCTGACTTCACACACCTCTATTCTATGACTTCGCACACCTCCATTCTGACATCACACACCTCCATTCTATGACTTCACAGACCTCTAATCTGTGATTTCACTCACATGCACTCTATGACTTCACACTCCTCCATTCTATGACTTCAAACACCTCCACTCTTTGATTTCACACACCTCCATTCTGTGTTCACACACCTCAATTCTGTGACTTCACACACCTCCATTCTGACTTCACACACCTCTATTCTATGACTTCCCACACCTCCTTTCTATGACTTCACCCACCTCCAATCGATGACTACACACCTCCATTCTGACTTCACACACCTCCATTCTGTGACTTCACACACCCCCATTCTAAGAGTTCACATACCTCTATTCTATGCCTTCACACAACTTCATTCTTACTTCACAAACATATATTCTATGACTTCACACACCTCCATTCTTTGACTTCACATACATCCATTCAATGTCTTCACACACCTCCATTCTTTGACTTCACACACCTAAATTCTGAGTTGACACATCTCCATTCTGTGACATCACACACCTCCATTCTGACTTCACACATCTCCATTCTATGACTTCACACACCTTCATTTTTACTTTACAAACATCCATTCTATAACTTCACACATTGCATTCTATGACTTCACATACCTCAATTCAGTGACTTCCCACACCTCCATTCTATGACTTCACACACCTCCATTCTGTGACTTCACACACCTCCATTCTATGACTTCACACACTTCCATTGTGACGTCACACACCTCCATTCTATGAGTTCACACACCTCCATTCTGACTTCACACACCTCCATTCTATGACTTCACACACCTCCATTCAGAATTCACACAGCTACATTCTGTGCCTTCACAAAACTCTATTCTATGATTTCACACAACTCCATACTATGACTTCACACAACTCCATCTATGACTTCACACACCTCCATTCTGACTTCACACACCTCTATTCTATGACTTCGCACACCTCCATTCTGACATCACACACATCCATTCTATGACTTCACAGACCTCGAATCTGTGATTTCACCCACATGCACTCTATGACTTCACACTCCTCCATTCTATGACTTCACACACCTCCATTCTGTGTTCACACACCTCAATTTTGTGACTTCACACACCTCCATTCTGACTTCACACACCTCCATTCTATGACTTCCCACATCTCCTTTCTATGACTTCGCCCATCTCCAATCGATGACTACACACCTCCATTCTGACTTCACACACCTCCATTCTGTGACTTCACACACCCCCATTCTATGAGTTCACATACCTCCATTCTGTGCCTTCACACACCTTCATTCTTACTTCACAAACATATATTCTATGACCTCACACACCTCCATTCTTTGACTTCACACACCTCCATTCAGTGACTTCACACACCTCCATTCTATGACTTCACACACCTCCATTCTGTGACTTCACACACCTCCATTCTATGACTTCACACACTTCCATTGTGACGTCACACACCTCCATTCTATGAGTTCACACACCTCCATTCTGAATTCACAGAGCTCCGATCTGTGCCTTCACAAAACTCTATTCTATGATTTCACACAACTCCATACTATGACTTCACACAACTCCATCTATGACTTCATACACCTCCATTTTGACTTCACACACCTCTATTCTATGACTTCGCACACCTCCATTCTGACATCACACACCTCCATTCTATGACTTCACAGACCTCGAATCTGTGATTTCACTCACATGCACTCTATGACTTCACACTCCTCCATTCTATGACTTCCCACACCTCCTTTCTATGACTTCACCCACCTCCAATCGATGACTACACACCTCCATTCCGCCTTCACACACCTCCATTCTGTGACTTCACACACCCCCAATCTATGAGTTCACATACGTCCATTCTATGAATTCTCACACCTTCATTCTTACTTCAGAAACATCCATTCTATGACTTCACTCACCTTCATTCTATGACTTCACAAACCTCCCTTCTGTGACTTCACACACCTCCATTCTGAATTCACACAACTCCATTCGATGACTTCACACACCTCCATTCTGACTTCACACACCTCCATTCTATGACTTCACACACTTCCATTCTATGATTTCATACACCTCCATTCTGTGACTTTACACACCTCCATTCTGAGTTCACACACCTCCATTCTATGACTTCACACACCTTCATTTTTACTTCAGAAACATCCATTCTATGACTTCCCACACCTCCATTCTATGACTTCACAAACCTCCATTCTATGACTTCACACACCTTCATTCTTACTTCGCACACCTCCATTCTATGACTTCACACACTTCCTTTCTATGACTTCACACACCTCCATTCTGTGACTTCACACTCCTCCATTCTGAGTTCACACACCTCCATTCTGTGACTTCTCACACCTCCATTCTATGACTTCACACACTTCCATTCCATGACTTCACACACCTCCATTCTGTGACTTTACACACCTCCATTCTGAGTTCACACACCTCAATTCTGGGACTTCACAGACCTCCAATCTCTGACTTCCCACACCTCCATTCTGTGACTTCACACACCTCCATTCTATGACTTCACACACCTCCAATCTATGACTTCACACAAGTCCATTCTGTGACTTCACACACCTCCATTTTATGACTTCACACACCTCCATTGTGACTACACACCCTACCATTCTATGAGTTCCCACACCTCCATTCTGACTTCACACACCTCCATTCTATGACTACACACACATCCATTCCATGACTTCACACACCTCCTTTCTATGACTTCACTCAACTCCATTCTATGACTTCACACCTCCATTCTGACTTCACACACCTCCATTCTGTTACTTCACACAACTCCATTCTGAGTTCACACACCTCTATTCTGTGATTTCACACACCTTCCATTCTGTGACTTCACACACCTCCATTCAGTGACTTCACACACCTCCATTCTATGACTTCACACACCTCCATTCTGTGACTTTACACAGCTCCATTCTATGACTTCACACACTTCCATTGTGACGTCACACACCTCCATTCTATGAGTTCACACACCTCCATTCTGACTTCACACACCTCCATTCTATGACTTCACAAACCTCCATTCTTAATTCACACAGCTCCATTCTGTGTCTTCACAAAACTCTATTCTATGATTTCACACACCTCCATACTATGACTTCACACAACTCCATCTACGACTTCACACACCTCCATTCTGACTTCACACACCTCTATTCTATGACTTCGCACACCTCCATTCTGACATCACACACCTCCATTCTATGACTTCACAGACCTCTAATCTGTGATTTCACTCACATGCACTCTATGACTTCACACTCCTCCATTCTATGACTTCAAACACCTCCACTCTTTGATTTCACACACCTCCATTCTGTGTTCACACACCTCAATTCTGTGACTTCACACACCTCCATTCTGACTTCACACACCTCTATTCTATGACTTCCCACACCTCCTTTCTATGACTTCACCCACCTCCAATCGATGACTACACACCTCCATTCTGACTTCACACACCTCCATTCTGTGACTTCACACACCCCCATTCTAAGAGTTCACATACCTCTATTCTATGCCTTCACACAACTTCATTCTTACTTCACAAACATATATTCTATGACTTCACACACCTCCATTCTTTGACTTCACATACATCCATTCAATGTCTTCACACACCTCCATTCTTTGACTTCACACACCTAAATTCTGAGTTGACACATCTCCATTCTGTGACATCACACACCTCCATTCTGACTTCACACATCTCCATTCTATGACTTCACACACCTTCATTTTTACTTTACAAACATCCATTCTATAACTTCACACATTGCATTCTATGACTTCACATACCTCAATTCAGTGACTTCCCACACCTCCATTCTATGACTTCACACACCTCCATTCTGTGACTTCACACACCTCCATTCTATGACTTCACACACTTCCATTGTGACGTCACACACCTCCATTCTATGAGTTCACACACCTCCATTCTGACTTCACACACCTCCATTCTATGACTTCACACACCTCCATTCAGAATTCACACAGCTACATTCTGTGCCTTCACAAAACTCTATTCTATGATTTCACACAACTCCATACTATGACTTCACACAACTCCATCTATGACTTCACACACCTCCATTCTGACTTCACACACCTCTATTCTATGACTTCGCACACCTCCATTCTGACATCACACACCTCCATTCTATGACTTCACAGACCTAGAATCTGTGATTTCACTCACATGCACTCTATGACTTCACACTCCTCCAGTCTTTGACTTCCCACACCTCCTTTCTATGACTTCACCCACCTCCAATCTATGACTACACACCTCCATTCTGACTTCACACACCTCCATTCTGTGACTTCACACACCTTCATTCCATGACTTCACACACCTTCATTTTTACTTCAGAAACATCACACACCTCCATTCTATGAATTCACAAACCTCCATTCTGTGACTTCACACATGCATTTTGACTTCACACACCTCCAATATATTACTTCAAAGACCTCAATTCTGTGACTTCACACAGCTGCATTCTATGACTTCATAACGTCCATTCTGTGACTTCACCCAGCTCCATTCTATGACTTCACACACTTCCATTCTATGACTTCACACACCTCCATTCTGTGCCTTTACACACCTCCATTCTGAGTTTACACACCTCCATTCTGTGACTTCTCACACCTCGATTCTGTGACTTCACACAGCTCCAAACTGTGACTTCACACACCTCCATTCTATGACTTCACACACCTCCATTCTGTGACTTCACACACCTCCATTCTATGACCTCACACATCCTCATTCTATGATTTCACACACCTCCATTCTATGACTTCACACATCCATTTTGATTTTACACACCTCCAGTATATGACTTCAAACACCTCAATTCTGTGACTTCACACACCTCCATTCTATGACTTCATACCGTCCATTCTGTGACCTCACACACCTCCATTCTATGATTTCGCACACTTCCATTCTATGACTTCACACACCTCCATTCTGTGACTTCACACACCTCCATTCCGAGTTCACACACCTCCATTCTGTGACTTCTAACACCTCGATAATGTGACTTCACACAGCTCCAATCTGTGACTTCACACACTTCCATTCTATGACTTCACACACCTCCATTCTATGACTTCACACACCTCCATTCTGTGACTTTACACACCTCCATTCTGAGTTCACACACCTCAATTCTGGGACTTCACACACCTCCAATCTGTGACTTCCCACACCTCCATTCTATGACTTCACACACCTCCATTCTATGACTTTACACACCTCCATTCTATGACTTCACACACGTCCATTCTGTGACTTCACACACCTCCATTCTATGACTTCACACAGCTCCATTGTGAGTACACACAATACCATTCTATGAGTTCACACACCTCCATTCTGACTTCACACACCTCCATTCTATGACTACACACACCTCCATTATATGACTTCACACACCTCCTTTCTATGACTACATCCAACTACATTCTATGACTTCACACCTCCATTCTGACTTCACACACCTCCATTCTCTGACTTCACACACCTCCATTATATGACTTCACACACCTAAATTCTATGACTTCACACACCTCCATTCTATGCCTTCACACACCTATATTCTGTGACTTCACACACCTCCATTCTATGCCTTCACACACCTATATTCTGTGACTTCACACACCTCCATTATATGACTTCACACACCTAAATTCTATGACTTCACACACCTCCATTCTGACTTCACACACCTCCATTCTGTGACTTCACACACCTCCATTATATGACTTCACACACCTAAATTCTATGACTTCACACACCTCCATTCTATGCCTTCACACACCTATATTCTATGACTTCACACTCCTCCATTCTATGACTTCACACACCTCCATTATGTGTTCATACACCTCAATTCTATGACTTCACACACCTCTATTCTGACTTCACACACCTCCATTCTATGACTTCACACACCTCCATTCTATGTCTTCACACACCTCCATTCTTTGACTTCACACACCTCAATTCTGACTTGACACATCTCCATTCTGTGACTTCACACACCTCCATTCTGACTTCACACATCTCCATTCTATGACTTCACACACCTTCATTTTTACTTTACAAACATCCACTCTATAACTTCACACACCTCCATTCTATGACTTCACACACCTCCATTCAGAGACTTCACACACCTCCATTCTATGACTTCACACACATCAATTCTGTGACTTCACACACCTCCATTCTATGACTTCACACACTTCCATTGTGACGTCACACACCTCCATTCTATGAGTTCACACACCTCCATTCTGACTTCACACACCTCCATTCTATGACTTCACACACCTCCATTCTGAATTCACAGAGCTCCATTCTGTGCCTTCACAAAACTCTATTCTATGATTTCACAGACCTCCATACTATGACTTCACACAACTCCATCTATGACTTCACACACCTCCATTCTGACTTCACACACCTCTATTCTATGACTTTGCACACCTCCATTCTGACATCACACACCTCCATTCTATGACTTCACAGACCTCGAATCTGTGATTTCACTCACATGCACTCTATGACTTCACACTCCTCCATACTATGACTTCCAACACCTCCTTTCTATGACTTCACCCACCTCCAATCTATGACTACACACCTCCATTCTGACTTCACACACCTCCATTCTGTGACTTCACACACCTCCATTCCATGACTTCACACACCTTCATTTTTACTTCAGAAACATTCACACACCTCCATTCTATGACTTCACAAACCTCCATTCTGTGACTTCACACATGCATTTTGACTTCACACACCTCCAATATATGACTTCAAACACCTCAATTCTGTGACTTCACACAGCTCCATTCTATGACTTCATAACGTCCATTCTGTGACTTCACACAGCTCCATTCTATGACTTCACACACTTCCATTCTATGACTTCACACACCTCCATTCTGTGCCTTTACACACCTCCATTCTGAGTTCACACACCTCCATTCTGTGACGTCACACACCTCTATTCTGTCTCTTCCCACACCTCCATTCTATGACTTCACACACGTCCATTCTGTGACTTCACACACCTCCATTCTATGACTTCACACACCTCCATTGTGACTACACACACTACCATTCTATGAGTTCACACACCTCCACTCTGACTTCACACACCTCCATTCTATGACTTCACACATCTACATTGTATAACTTCACACACCTCCTTTCTATGACTTCACCCATCTCCATTCTATGACTTCACACCTCCATTCTGATTTCACACACCTCCATTCTGTGATTTCACACACCTGCATTATATGACTTCACACACCTCCATTCTATGACTTCACACACCTCCATTCTATGCCTTCACACACCTCCATTCTGTGACTTCACACACCTCCATTCTATGACATCACACACCTCCATTCTGACTTCACACACCTCTATTCTATGACCTCGCACACCTCCATTCTGACATCACACACCTCCATTCTATGACTTCACAGACCTCGAATCTGTGATTTCACTCACATGCACTCTATGACTTCACACTCCTCCATTCTATGACTTCCCACACCTCCTTTCTATGACTTCACCCACCTCCAATCGATGACTACACACCTCCATTCTGCCTTCACACACCTCCATTCTGTGACTTTACACACCCCCAATCTATGAGTTCACATACGTCCATTCTATGACTTCACACACCTTCATTCTTACTTCAGAAACATCCATTCTATGACTTCACTCACCTTCATTCTATGACTTCACAAACCTCCATTCTGTGACTTCACACACCTCCATTCTGACTTCACACACCTCCATTCTATGACTTCACACACTTCCCTTCTATGACTTCATACACCTCCATTCTGAGACTTCACACACCTCCATTCTGAGTTCACACGCCTCCATTCTGTGACTTCTCACACCTCGATTCTGTGAATTCACACAGCTCCAAACTGTGACTTCACACACCTCCATTCTATGACTTCACACACCTCCATTCTATGACTTCACACACTTCCCTTCTATGACTTCATACACCTCCATTCTGTGACTTCACACACCTCCATTCTGAGTTCACACACCTCCATTCTGTGACTTCTCACACCTCGATTCTGTGAATTCACACAGCTCCAAACTGTGACTTCACACACCTCCATTCTATGATTTCACACACCTCCATTCTAGGACTTCACACATCCCTTTTGATTTTACACACCTCCAGTATATGACTTCAAACACCTCAATTCTGTGACTTCACACACCTCCATTCTATGACTTCGCACACTTCCATTCTATGACTTCACACACCTCCATTCTGTGACTTTACACACCTCCATTCTGGGTTCACACACCTCCATTCTGTGACTTCACACTCCTGCAATCTGTGACTTCCCACACCTCCATTCTGTGTCTTCACACACCTCCATTCTATGACTTAACACACCTTCATTCTTACTTCACAAACACCCATTCTATGACTTCACACACCTCCATTCTATGACTTCACACAACTCCATTCTGTGCCTTCACAAAACTCCATTCTATGATTTCACATATCTCCGTATTATGACTTCACACACCTCCATCTATGATTGCACACACCTCCATTCTGAGTTCACACACCTCCATTCTGTGACTTCACACACCTCCATTCTGACTTCACACATCTCCATTGTATGACTTCACACACCTCTATTCTGTGACTTCACACACCTCTATTCTATGCCTTCACAAACTTCCATTGTGACGTCACACACCTCCATTTTATGAGTTCACACACCTCCATTCTATGACTTCACACACCTCCATTCTGACTTCACACACCTCTATTCTATGACTTCACACACCTCTCTTCTGATTTCACACATCTCCATTCTGCGACTTCACTCACCTCCATTCAATGACTTCACACACCTACATTCTTTGACTTCACACACCTCCAATCTGACATCACACAAATCCATTCTATGATTTCACAGACCTCGAATCTATGATTCACTCACCTGCACTCTATGACTTCCCACACCTCCTTTCAATGACTTCACCCACCTCCAATATATGACTACACACCTCCATTCTGACTTCACACACCTCCATTCTGTGACTTCACACACCTCCATTCTATGACTTCACACACCTCCGTTCTATGACTTCACACACCTTCTTTCTTACTTCAGAAACATCCATTCTATGACTTCACAGACCTCCATTCTATGACTTCACAAACCTCCATTCTGTGACTTCACACACCTCCATTCTGGTTTCACACACTTCCATTCTATGACTTCACACACTTCCATTCTATGACTCCACACACCTCCATTCTCTGACTTCACAGACCTCCATTCTGAGTTCACACACCTCCATATTGTGACTTCACAAACCTCCATTCTGTGACTTCACACACTTCCATTCTGTGACTTCACACACTTCCATTCTATGACTTCACACACCTCCATTCTATGACTTCACATACCTCCATTCTGTGACTTCACAAACCTCCATTCTATGACCTCACACACCCTCATTCTATGATTTCACACACCTCCATTCTATGACTTCACACATCCCTTTTGACTTCACACACCTCCAATATATGACTTCAAACACCTCAATTCTGTGACTTCACACCTCCATTCTATGACTTCAAACCGTCCATTCTGTGACTTCACACACCTCAATTCTATGACTTCACTCACCTCCATTCTGAGTTCACACACCTCTATTCTGTGATTTCACACACCTTCCATTCTGTGACTTCACACACCTCCATTCTGTGACTTCACACACTTCCATTCTATGACTTCACAAACCTTCATTCTATGATTTCACACACCTCCGTTCTGTGACTTCACAAACCTCCATTCTATGACCTCACAGACCCTCATTCTATGATTTCACACACCTCCATTCTATGACTTCACACATCCCTTTTGAGTTCACACACCTCCAATATATGACTTCAAACACCTCAATTCTGTGACTTCACACCTCCATTCTATGACTTCAAACCGTCCATTCTGTGACTTCACACACTTCCATTCTATGACTTCACACACCTCCATTCTGTGACTTTACACACCTCCATTCTGAGTTCACACACTTCAATTCTGGGACTTCACAGACCTCCAATCTGTGACTTCACACACCTCCATTCTGTGACTTCACACACCTCCATTCTATGACTTCACACACCTCCATTCTATGACTTCACACACGTCCATTCTGTGACTTCACACACCTCCATTCTATGACTTCACACACCTCCATTGTGACTACACACACTACCGTTCTATGAGTTCACACACCTCCATTCTGAGTTCACACACCTCCATTCTATGACTACACAAACATCCATTCTATGACTTCACACACCTCCTTTCTATGACTTCACAAAACTCCATTCTATGACTTCACACCTCCATTCTGACTTCACACACCTCCATTCTGTGACTTCACACACCTCCATTATATGACTTCACACATCCCCATTGTATGACTTCACACACCTCCATTCTATGCCTTCACACACCTCCATTCTGTGACTTCACACACCTCCATTCTATGCCTTCGCACACCTTCATTCTTACTTCACAAACATACTTTCTATGACTTCACACTCCTCCATTCTATGACTTCAAACACCTCCATTCTTTGACTTCACACACCTCCATTTTGTGTACACACACCTCAATTCTGTGACTTCACACACCTCCAATCTGACTTCACACAGCTCCATTCTATGACTTCACACAGCTCCATTCTATGACTTCACACACCTCCATTCTTTGACTTCACACACCTAAATTCTGAGTTGATACATCTCCATTCTGTGACTTCACACACTTCCATTCTGACTTCACACATCTCCATTCTATGACATCACACACCTTCATTTTTACTTTACAAACATCCATTCTCTAACTTCACACACCTCCATTCTATGACTTCACACACCTCCATTCTATGACTTCACACAATTCCATTCTATGACTTCACACACCTCCATTCTTTGACTTCACACACCTCCATTGTGAGTTCACACACCTCCATTCTGTGACTTCACACACCTCCATTCTGTGACTTCACACACCTCCATTCTGTGACTTCACACACCTCCATTCTGTGACTTCACACACCTCCATTCTATGATTTCTCACACCTCCATTCTATTAATTCACACACCTTCATTCTGTGACTTCACACACATCCATTCTATAACTTCACAAACCTCCATTGTGACTTCCCACACCTCCAATCTGAGTTCACACACATCCTTTCTGACTTCACACAGCTCCATAAAATGACTTCACACACCCCCATTCTGTGACTTCGCACTCCTCCATTCTGACTTCACACAGCTCCATTCTCTGACTTCCCACACCTCCGTTCTATGATTTCACACACCTCCATTCTATGATTTCACACACCTCCACTCTGTGACTTCACACACCTCCATTCTGAGTTCCAACACCTCCGCTCTGTGACTTAACACACCTCCATTCTATGACCTCACACACCTCCATTCTATGACTTCGCATACCTGCATTGTGACTTCACACACCTCCATTCTGTGAGTTCACACACCTCCATTCTGACTTCACACACCTCCATTCTATGACTTCACACACCTCCATTCTGACTTCACACACCTCCATTCTATGACTTCACACAAATCCACCTCACTTCACACACCTCCATTCCATGACTTCACACACCTCCATTCGATGAATTCACACACCTCCATTCTTTGACTTCATGCACCTCCATTCTATGAGTTCACACACCTCCATTCTGTGACTTCACACACCTTTATTGTTTGACTTCACACACCTCCATTCTTTGACTTCACACACCTCCGTTCCATGACTTCACACACCTCCATTCTATGAGTTCACACACATCCATTCTATGAGTTCACACACCTCCATTTTGACTTCACACACCTCCATTCTTTGACTTCATACACCTACATTCTCACTTCAGAAACATCCATTCTATGACTTCACGCACCTCCATTCTATGACTTCAGAAACCTCCGTTCTGTGACCACACACCTCCATTCTGAGTTCCCAGTCCTCCATTCTGTGATTTCACCCACCTCCATCCTGACTTCACACATCTTCATTCTGACTTCACAAACCTCAATTCTTTGACTTCACACACCTCCATTCTATGATTTCACACACTTCCATTCTATGAATTCACACACCTCCATCCTATGACTTCACACACCTCCATTCTATGACTTCACACACCTCCATTCTCTGACTTCACACACCTCAATTCTGTGACTTCACACACCTCCATTATGACTTCACACACATCCATTCTAAGACTTCACACACCTCCGTTCTGTGACTTCACACACCTCCATTCTGAGTTCACACACCTCCATTCTGTGACTTCACACACCTCCAATCTGACTTCACACAGCTACATTGTATGACTTCAAACACCTCCATTCTGTGACTTCACACACCTCCATTCCATGACTTCACACACCTCCATTCGATGACTTCACACACCTCCATTCTTTGACTTCACACACCTCCATTCTATGAGTTCACATACCTCCATTTGTGACTCTACACAACACCTTTTTGACTTCACACACCTCCATTCTTTGACTTCACACACCTCCATTCCATGACTTCACACACCTCCATTCTATGAGTTCACACATCTCCATTCTATGAGTTCACACACCTCCATTCTGTGACTTCACACACATCCATTCTCTCACTTCACACACCTTCATTCTTACTTCAGACACATCCATTCTATGACTTCACGCACTTCCATTCTATGACTTCACACTCCTCATTTCTGAGTTGACCCACCTCTATTCTGTGATTTCACACACCCCCAATTTGACTTCACACACCCCCATTCTATGACTTCACACACCCCCATTGTGACTTCACACACTCCATTCTATGAGTTTACACACCTCCATTCTGACATCACACACCTCCATCCTATGACTTCACACAGCTGCATTCTGACTTCAGACACCTCCATTTGTGACTTCACACACCACAATTTTGACTTCAAACACATTCATTCTGTGACTTCACACACCTCCATTCTGTGACTTCACACACGTCCATTTTGACTTCACACACTTCCATTCTTTGACTTAACACACCTGCATTCTGTGATTTCACACACCACCATTGTTTGACTTCACACACCTATATTCTTGGACTTCACACACCTCCATTCCATGACTTCACACATCTCCATTTTATGAGTTCACACACCTCCATTTTGACTTCACACACCTCCATTCTATGAGTTCACACACCTTCATTCTACCTCAGAAACATCCATTCTTTGACTTCACACACCTCCATTCTATGACTTCACAAAACTCCATTCTGTGACTTCACACACCTCCATTCTGAGTTCACACACGTCAATTCCGTGACTTCACACACCTCAATTCTCACTTCACACACCTCCATTCTATGACTTCACACAATTCCATTCTATGACTTCACACACCTCCATTCTTTGACTTCACACACTTCCATTGTGAGTTCACACACCTCCATTCTGTGACTTCACACACCTCCATTCTGTGACTTCACACACCTCCATTCTGTGACTTCACACACCTCCATTCTATGATTTCTCACACCTCCATTCTATTAATTCACACACCTCCATTCTGTGACTTCACACAACTCCATTCTATGACTTCCCACACCTCCATTCTGTTACTTCACACACCTCCATTCTGAGTTCACAAACCTCCATTCTGTGAATTAACGCACCTTCATTCTGTGATTTCAGACACCTCCATTCTATGACTTCACACACCTCCAGTCTTTGACTTCACACACCTCCATTCTGTGACTTCACACACCTCCATTCTATAACTTCACACACCTCCATTGTGACTTCCCACACGTCCAATCTGAGTTCACACACCTCCGTTCTGACTTCACACACTTCCATTCTATGACTTCACACACCTCCATTCTGTGACTTCACACACCTAGATTCTGTGACTTCACACACCTCCATTCTAAGTTCACACACCTCCATTCTGTGACTTAACACACCTCCATTCTGTGACTTCACACACCTCCATTCTGAGTTCACACACCTCCATTCTGTGACTTCACACACCTCCATTCTCTCTTCACACAGCTCCATTCTATGACTTCACACACCTCCATTCTGTGCCTTCACACACCTCCATTCTATGACTTAACACACCTTCATTCTTACTTAACAAACATCCATTCTATGACTTCACACACCACCATTCTATGACTTCACACACCTCCATTCTATGACTTCACACACCTCCATTCTGTGACTTCACACACCTCCATTATGACTTCACAGACATCCATTCTATGACTTCACACACCTCCATTCTATGACTTCACACACCTCAGTTCTGTGACTTCACACACCTCCATTCTGAGTTCACACACCTCCATTCTGTGACTTCACACACCTCCAATCTGACTTCACAGATCTCCATTCTATGACTTCACACACCTATATTCTGTGACTTCACACACCTCCATTATGACTTCACACACATCCATTCTATGACTTCACACACCTCCATTCTGTGACTTCGCACACCTCCATTCTGAATTCACACAGCTCCATTCTCTGACTTCCCACACCTCCATTCTATGATTTCACACACCTCCATTTTATGACTTCACACACCTCCATTCTGTGACTTCACACACCTCCATTCTGAGTTCAAACACCTCCGTCCTGTGACTTAACACACCTCCATTCTGTGACTTCACACACCTCCATTCTGAGTTCACACACCTCCATTCTGTGACTTCACACACCTCCATTCTGACTTCACACAGCTCCATTGTATGACTTCACACACCTCCATTCTGTCCCTTCACACACCTCCATTCTATGACTTAACACACCTTCATTCTTACTTAACAAACATCCATTCTATGACTTCACACACCTCCATTCTGTGACTTCACACACCTCCATTCTATGACCTCACACACCTCCATTCTATGACTTCGCATACCTGCATTGTGACTTCACACACCTCCATTCTATGAGTTCACACACCTCCATTCTGACTTCACACACCTCCATTCTATGACTTCACACACCTACATTCTGACTTCACACACCTCCATTCTATGACTTCATACAAATCCACCTCACTTCACACACCTCCATTCCATGACTTCACACACCTCCATTTGATGAATTCACACACCTCCATTCTTTGACTTCATGCACCTCCATTCTATGAGTTCACACACCTCCATTCTGTGACTTCACACACTTTTATTGTTTGACTTCACACACCTCCATTCTTTGACTTCACACACCTCCGTTCCATGACTTCACACACCTCCATTCTATGAGTTCACACACATCCATTCTATGAGTTCACACACCTCCATTTTGACTTCACACACCTCCATTCTTTGACTTCATACACCTACATTCTCACTTCAGAAACATCCATTCTATGACTTCACGCACCTCCATTCTATGACTTCAGAAACCTCCGTTCTGTGACCACACACCTCCATTCTGAGTTCCCACTCCTCCATTCTGTGACTTCACCCACCTCCATCCTGACTTCACACATCTCCATTCTGACTTCACAAACCTCAATTCTTTGACTTCACACACCTCCATTCTATGATTTCACACACTTCCATTCTATGAATTCACACACCTCCATCCTATGACTTCACACACCTCCATTCTATGACTTCACACACCTCCATTCTCTGACTTCACACACCTCAATTCTGTGACTTCACACACCTCCATTATGACTTCACACACATCCATTCTATGACTTCACACACCTCCGTTCTGTGACTTCACACACCTCCATTCTGAGTTCACACACCTCCATTCTGTGACTTCACACACCTCCAATCTGACTTCACACAGCTACATTGTATGACTTCACACACCTCCATTCTGTGACTTCACACACCTCCATTCCATGACTTCACACACCTCCATTCGATGACTTCACACACCTCCATTCTTTGACTTCACACACCTCCATTCTATGAGATCACACACCTCCATTTGTGACTCTACACACCACCTTTTTGACTTCACACACCTCCATTCTTTGATTTCACACACTTCCATTCTGTGACTTCACACACCTTTATTGTTTGACTTCACACACCTCCATTCTTTGACTTCACACACCTCCATTCCATGACTTCACACACCTAAATTCTGAGTTGATACATCTCCATTCTGTGACTTCACACACTTCCATTCTGACTTCACACATCTCCATTCTATGACATCACACACCTTCATTTTTACTTTACAAACATCCATTCTCTAACTTCACACACCTCCATTCTATGACTTCACACACCTCCATTCTATGACTTCACACAATTCCATTCTATGACTTCACACACCTCCATTCTTTAACTTCACACACCTCCACTGTGAGTTCACACACCTCCATTCTGTGACTTCACACACCTCCATTCTGTGACTTCACACACCTCCATTCTGTGACTTCACACACCTCCATTTTGTGACTTCACACACCTCCATTCTATGATTTCTCACACCTCCATTCTATTAATTCACACACCTTCATTCTGTGACTTCACACACCTCCAGTCTTTGACTTCACACCCCTCCATTCTGTGACTTCACACACCTCCATTCTATAACTTCACAAACCTCCATTGTGACTTCCCACACCTCCAATCTGAGTTCACACACATCCTTTCTGACTTCACACAGCTCCATAAAATGACTTCACACAGCTCCATAAAATGACTTCACACACCTCCGTTCTGTGACTTCACACACCTCCATTCTATGACCTCACACACCTCCATTCTATGACTTCGCATACCTGCATTGTGACTTCACACACCTCCATTCTATGAGTTCACACACCTCCATTCTGACTTCACACACCTCCATTCTATGACTTCACACACCTCCATTCTGACTTCACACACCTCCATTCTATGACTTCACACAAATCCACCTCACTTCACACACCTCCATTCCATGACTTCACACACCTCCATTCGATGAATTCACACACCTTCATTCTTTGACTTCATGCACCTCCATTCTATGAGTTCACACACCTCCATTCTGTGACTTCACACACTTTTATTGTTTGACTTCACACACCTCCATTCTTTGACTTCACACACCTCCGTTCCATGACTTCACACACCTCCATTCTATGAGTTCACACACATCCATTCTATGAGTTCACACACCTCCATTTTGACTTCACACACCTCCATTCTTTGACTTCATACACCTACATTCTCACTTCAGAAACATCCATTCTATGACTTCACGCACCTCCATTCTATGACTTCAGAAACCTCCGTTCTGTGACCACACACCTCCATTCTGAGTTCCCACTCCTCCATTCTGTGACTTCACCCACCTCCATCCTGACTTCACACATCTCCATTCTGACTTCACAAACCTCAATTCTTTGACTTCACACACCTCCATTCTATGATTTCACACACTTCCATTCTATGAATTCACACACCTCCATCCTATGACTTCACACACCTCCATTCTATGACTTCACACACCTCCATTCTCTGACTTCACACACCTCAATTCTGTGACTTCACACACCTCCATTATGACTTCACACACATCCATTCTATGACTTCACACACCTCCGTTCTGTGACTTCACACACCTCCATTCTGAGTTCACACACCTCCATTCTGTGACTTCACACACCTCCAATCTGACTTCACACAGCTACATTGTATGACTTCACACACCTCCATTCTGTGACTTCACACACCTCCATTCCATGACTTCACACACCTCCATTCGATGACTTCACACACCTCCATTCTTTGACTTCACACACCTCCATTCTATGAGATCACACACCTCCATTTGTGACTCTACACACCACCTTTTTGACTTCACACACCTCCATTCTTTGATTTCACACACTTCCATTCTGTGACTTCACACACCTTTATTGTTTGACTTCACACACCTCCATTCTTTGACTTCACACACCTCCATTCCATGACTTCACACACCTAAATTCTGAGTTGATACATCTCCATTCTGTGACTTCACACACTTCCATTCTGACTTCACACATCTCCATTCTATGACATCACACACCTTCATTTTTACTTTACAAACATCCATTCTCTAACTTCACACACCTCCATTCTATGACTTCACACAACTCCATTCTATGACTTCACACAATTCCATTCTATGACTTCACACACCTCCATTCTTTAACTTCACACACCTCCACTGTGAGTTCACACACCTCCATTCTGTGACTTCACACACCTCCATTCTGTGACTTCACACACCTCCATTCTGTGACTTCACACACCTCCATTTTGTGACTTCACACACCTCCATTCTATGATTTCTCACACCTCCATTCTATTAATTCACACACCTTCATTCTGTGACTTCACACACCTCCAGTCTTTGACTTCACACCCCTCCATTCTGTGACTTCACACACCTCCATTCTATAACTTCACAAACCTCCATTGTGACTTCCCACACCTCCAATCTGAGTTCACACACATCCTTTCTGACTTCACACAGCTCCATAAAATGACTTCACACAGCTCCATAAAATGACTTCACACACCTCCGTTCTGTGACTTCACACACCTCCATTCTATGACCTCACACACCTCCATTCTATGACTTCGCATACCTGCATTGTGACTTCACACACCTCCATTCTATGAGTTCACACACCTCCATTCTGACTTCACACACCTCCATTCTATGACTTCACACACCTCCATTCTGACTTCACACACCTCCATTCTATGACTTCACACAAATCCACCTCACTTCACACACCTCCATTCCATGACTTCACACACCTCCATTCGATGAATTCACACACCTTCATTCTTTGACTTCATGCACCTCCATTCTATGACTTCACACAAATCCACCTCACTTCACACACCTCCATTCCATGACTTCACACACCTCCGTTCCATGACTTCACACACCTCCATTCTATGAGTTCACACACATCCATTCTATGAGTTCACACACCTCCATTTTGACTTCACACACCTCCATTCTTTGACTTCATACACCTACATTCTCACTTCAGAAACATCCATTCTATGACTTCACGCACCTCCATTCTATGACTTCAGAAACCTCCGTTCTGTGTCCAAACACCTCCATTCTGAGTTCCCACACCTCCATTCTGTGACTTCACCCACCTCCATCCTGACTTCACACATCTCCATTCTGACTTCACAAACCTCAATTCTTTGACTTCACACACCTCCATTCTATGATTTCACACACTTCCATTCTATGAATTCACACACCTCCATCCTATGACTTCACACACCTCCATTCTATGACTTCACACACCTCCATTCTCTGACTTCACACACCTCAATTCTGTGACTTCACACACCTCCATTATGACTTCACACACATCCATTCTATGACTTCACACACCTCCGTTCTGTGACTTCACACACCTCCATTCTGAGTTCACACACCTCCATTCTGTGACTTCACACACCTCCAATCTGACTTCACACAGCTACATTTTATGACTTCACACACCTCCATTCTGTGACTTCACACACCTCCATTCCATGACTTCACACACCTCCATTCGATGACTTCACACACCTCCATTCTTTGACTTCACACACCTCCATTCTATGAGTTCACACACCTCCATTTGTGACTCTACACAACACCTTTTTGACTTCTCACACCTCCATTCTTTGATTTCACACACTTCCATTCTGTGACTTCACACACCTTTATTGTTTGACTTCACACACCTCCATCATTTGACTTCACACACCTCCATTCCATGATTTCACACACCTCCATTCTATGAGTTCACACATCTCCATTCTATGAGTTCACACACCTCCATTTTGACTTCACACACATCCATTCTCTGACTTCACACACCTTCATTCTTACTTTAGACACATCCATTCTATGACTTCACGCACTTCCATTCTATGACTTCACACTCCTCATTTCTGAGTTGACACACCTCTATTCTGTGATTTCACACACCCTCAATTTGACTTCACACACCCCCATTCTATGACTTCACACACCCCCATTGTGACTTCACACACTCCATTCTATGAGTTTACACACCTCCATTCTGACATCACACACCTCCATCCTATGACTTCACACAGCTGCATTCTGACTTCAGACACCTCCATTTGTGACTTCACACACCACAATTTTGACTTCAAACACATTCATTCTGTGACTTCACACACCTCCATTCTATGAGTTCACACACATCCATTCTATGAGTTCACACACCTCCATTTTGACTTCACACACCTCCATTCTTTGACTTCATACACCTACATTCTCACTTCAGAAACATCCATTCTATGACTTCACGCACCTCCATTCTATGACTTCAGAAACCTCCGTTCTGTGTCCAAACACCTCCATTCTGAGTTCCCACACCTCCATTCTGTGACTTCACCCACCTCCATCCTGACTTCACACATCTCCATTCTGACTTCACAAACCTCAATTCTTTGACTTCACACACCTCCATTCTATGATTTCACACACTTCCATTCTATGAATTCACACACCTCCATCCTATGACTTCACACACCTCCATTCTATGACTTCACACACCTCCATTCTCTGACTTCACACACCTCAATTCTGTGACTTCACACACCTCCATTATGACTTCACACACATCCATTCTATGACTTCACGCACCTCCATTCTATGACTTCAGAAACCTCCGTTCTGTGACCACACACCTCCATTCTGAGTTCCCAGTCCTCCATTCTGTGATTTCACCCACCTCCATCCTGACTTCACACATCTTCATTCTGACTTCACAAACCTCAATTCTTTGACTTCACACACCTCCATTCTATGATTTCACACACTTCCATTCTATGAATTCACACACCTCCATCCTATGACTTCACACACCTCCATTCTATGACTTCACACACCTCCATTCTGTGACTTCACACACCTCCATTCTATGCCTTCGCACACCTTCATTCTTACTTCACAAACATACATTCTATGACTTCACACTCCTCCATTCTATGACTTCAAACACCTCCATTCTTTGACTTCACACACCTCCATTTTGTGTACACACACCTCAATTCTGTGACTTCACACACCTCCAATCTGACTTCACACAGCTCCATTCTATGACTTCACACAGCTCCATTCTATGACTTCACACACCTCCATTCTTTGACTTCACACACCTAAATTCTGAGTTGATACATCTCCATTCTGTGACTTCACACACTTCCATTCTGACTTCACACATCTCCATTCTATGACATCACACACCTTCATTTTTACTTTACAAACATCCATTCTCTAACTTCACACACCTCCATTCTATGACTTCACACACCTCCATTCTATGACTTCACACAATTCCATTCTATGACTTCACACACCTCCATTCTTTGACTTCACACACCTCCATTGTGAGTTCACACACCTCCATTCTGTGACTTCACACACCTCCATTCTGTGACTTCACACACCTCCATTCTGTGACTTCACACACCTCCATTCTGTGACTTCACACACCTCCATTCTATGATTTCTCACACCTCCATTCTATTAATTCACACACCTTCATTCTGTGACTTCACACACATCCATTCTATAACTTCACAAACCTCCATTGTGACTTCCCACACCTCCAATCTGAGTTCACACACATCCTTTCTGACTTCACACAGCTCCATAAAATGACTTCACACACCCCCATTCTGTGACTTCGCACTCCTCCATTCTGACTTCACACAGCTCCATTCTCTGACTTCCCACACCTCCGTTCTATGATTTCACACACCTCCATTCTAGGATTTCACACACCTCCACTCTGTGACTTCACACACCTCCATTCTGAGTTCCAACACCTCCGCTCTGTGACTTAACACACCTCCATTCTATGACCTCACACACCTCCATTCTATGACTTCGCATACCTGCATTGTGACTTCACACACCTCCATTCTGTGAGTTCACACACCTCCATTCTGACTTCACACACCTCCATTCTATGACTTCACACAAATCCACCTCACTTCACACACCTCCATTCCATGACTTCACACACCTCCATTCGATGAATTCACACACCTCCATTCTTTGACTTCATGCACCTCCATTCTATGAGTTCACACACCTCCATTCTGTGACTTCACACACCTTTATTGTTTGACTTCACACACCTCCATTCTTTGACTTCACACACCTCCGTTCCATGACTTCACACACCTCCATTCTATGAGTTCACACACATCCATTCTATGAGTTCACACACCTCCATTTTGACTTCACACACCTCCATTCTTTGACTTCATACACCTACATTCTCACTTCAGAAACATCCATTCTATGACTTCACGCACCTCCATTCTATGACTTCAGAAACCTCCGTTCTGTGACCACACACCTCCATTCTGAGTTCCCAGTCCTCCATTCTGTGATTTCACCCACCTCCATCCTGACTTCACACATCTTCATTCTGACTTCACAAACCTCAATTCTTTGACTTCACACACCTCCATTCTATGATTTCACACACTTCCATTCTATGAATTCACACACCTCCATCCTATGACTTCACACACCTCCATTCTATGACTTCACACACCTCCATTCTCTGACTTCACACACCTCAATTCTGTGACTTCACACACCTCCATTATGACTTCACACACATCCATTCTAAGACTTCACACACCTCCGTTCTGTGACTTCACACACCTCCATTCTGAGTTCACACACCTCCATTCTGTGACTTCACACACCTCCAATCTGACTTCACACAGCTACATTGTATGACTTCAAACACCTCCACTCTGTGACTTCACACACCTCCATTGCATGACTTCACACACCTCCATTCGATGACTTCACACACCTCCATTCTTTGACTTCACACACCTCCATTCTATGAGTTCACACACCTCCATTTGTGACTCTACACAACACCTTTTTGACTTCACACACCTCCATTCTTTGATTTCACACACTTCCATTCTGTGACTTCACACACCTTTATTGTTTTACTTCACACACCTCCATTCTTTGACTTCACACACCTCCATTCCATGACTTCACACACCTCCATTCTATGAGTTCACACATCTCCATTCTATGAGTTCACACACCTCCATTCTGTGACTTCACACACATCCATTCTCTCACTTCACACACCTTCATTCTTACTTCAGACACATCCATTCTATGACTTCACGCACTTCCATTCTATGACTTCACACTCCTCATTTCTGAGTTGACCCACCTCTATTCTGTGATTTCACACACCCCCAATTTGACTTCACACACCCCCATTCTATGACTTCACACACCCCCATTGTGACTTCACACACTCCATTCTATGAGTTTACACACCTCCATTCTGACATCACACACCTCCATCCTATGACTTCACACAGCTGCATTCTGACTTCAGACACCTCCATTTGTGACTTCACACACCACAATTTTGACTTCAAACACATTCATTCTGTGACTTCACACACCTCCATTCTGTGACTTCACACACGTCCATTTTGACTTCACACACTTCCATTCTTTGACTTAACACACCTGCATTCTGTGATTTCACACACCACCATTGTTTGACTTCACACACCTATATTCTTGGACTTCACACACCTCCATTCCATGACTTCACACATCTCCATTTTATGAGTTCACACACCTCCATTTTGACTTCACACACCTCCATTCTATGAGTTCACACACCTTCATTCTACCTCAGAAACATCCATTCTTTGACTTCACACACCTCCATTCTATGACTTCACAAAACTCCATTCTGTGACTTCACACACCTCCATTCTGAGTTCACACACGTCAATTCCGTGACTTCACACACCTCAATTCTCACTTCACACACCTCCATTCTATGACTTCACACAATTCCATTCTATGACTTCACACACCTCCATTCTTTGACTTCACACACTTCCATTGTGAGTTCACACACCTCCATTCTGTGACTTCACACACCTCCATTCTGTGACTTCACACACCTCCATTCTGTGACTTCACACACCTCCATTCTATGATTTCTCACACCTCCATTCTATTAATTCACACACCTCCATTCTGTGACTTCACACAACTCCATTCTATGACTTCCCACACCTCCATTCTGTTACTTCACACACCTCCATTCTGAGTTCACAAACCTCCATTCTGTGAATTAACGCACCTTCATTCTGTGATTTCAGACACCTCCATTCTATGACTTCACACACCTCCAGTCTTTGACTTCACACACCTCCATTCTGTGACTTCACACACCTCCATTCTATAACTTCACACACCTCCATTGTGACTTCCCACACGTCCAATCTGAGTTCACACACCTCCGTTCTGACTTCACACACTTCCATTCTATGACTTCACACACCTCCATTCTGTGACTTCACACACCTAGATTCTGTGACTTCACACACCTCCATTCTAAGTTCACACACCTCCATTCTGTGACTTAACACACCTCCATTCTGTGACTTCACACACCTCCATTCTGAGTTCACACACCTCCATTCTGTGACTTCACACACCTCCATTCTCTCTTCACACAGCTCCATTCTATGACTTCACACACCTCCATTCTGTGCCTTCACACACCTCCATTCTATGACTTAACACACCTTCATTCTTACTTAACAAACATCCATTCTATGACTTCACACACCTCCATTCTATGACTTCACACACCTCCATTCTATGACTTCACACACCTCCATTCTGTGACTTCACACACCTCCATTATGACTTCACAGACATCCATTCTATGACTTCACACACCTCCATTCTATGACTTCACACACCTCAGTTCTGTGACTTCACACACCTCCATTCTGAGTTCACACACCTCCATTCTGTGACTTCACACACCTCCGATCTGACTTCACAGATCTCCATTCTATGACTTCACACACCTATATTCTGTGACTTCACACACCTCCATTATGACTTCACACACATCCATTCTATGACTTCACACACCTCCATTCTGTGACTTCGCACACCTCCATTCTGAATTCACACAGCTCCATTCTCTGACTTCCCACACCTCCATTCTATGATTTCACACACCTCCATTTTATGACTTCACACACCTCCATTCTGTGACTTCACACACCTCCATTCTGAGTTCAAACACCTCCGTCCTGTGACTTAACACACCTCCATTCTGTGACTTCACACACCTCCATTCTGAGTTCACACACCTCCATTCTGTGACTTCACACACCTCCATTCTGACTTCACACAGCTCCATTGTATGACTTCACACACCTCCATTCTGTCCCTTCACACACCTCCATTCTATGACTTAACACACCTTCATTCTTACTTAACAAACATCCATTCTATGACTTCACACACCTCCATTCTGTGACTTCACACACCTCCATTCTATGACCTCACACACCTCCATTCTATGACTTCGCATACCTGCATTGTGACTTCACACACCTCCATTCTATGAGTTCACACACCTCCATTCTGACTTCACACACCTCCATTCTATGACTTCACACACCTACATTCTGACTTCACACACCTCCATTCTATGACTTCACACAAATCCACCTCACTTCACACACCTCCATTCCATGACTTCACACACCTCCATTTGATGAATTCACACACCTCCATTCTTTGACTTCATGCACCTCCATTCTATGAGTTCACACACCTCCATTCTGTGACTTCACACACTTTTATTGTTTGACTTCACACACCTCCATTCTTTGACTTCACACACCTCCGTTCCATGACTTCACACACCTCCATTCTATGAGTTCACACACATCCATTCTATGAGTTCACACACCTCCATTTTGACTTCACACACCTCCATTCTTTGACTTCATACACCTACATTCTCACTTCAGAAACATCCATTCTATGACTTCACGCACCTCCATTCTATGACTTCAGAAACCTCCGTTCTGTGACCACACACCTCCATTCTGAGTTCCCACTCCTCCATTCTGTGACTTCACCCACCTCCATCCTGACTTCACACATCTCCATTCTGACTTCACAAACCTCAATTCTTTGACTTCACACACCTCCATTCTATGATTTCACACACTTCCATTCTATGAATTCACACACCTCCATCCTATGACTTCACACACCTCCATTCTATGACTTCACACACCTCCATTCTCTGACTTCACACACCTCAATTCTGTGACTTCACACACCTCCATTATGACTTCACACACATCCATTCTATGACTTCACACACCTCCGTTCTGTGACTTCACACACCTCCATTCTGAGTTCACACACCTCCATTCTGTGACTTCACACACCTCCAATCTGACTTCACACAGCTACATTGTATGACTTCACACACCTCCATTCTGTGACTTCACACACCTCCATTCCATGACTTCACACACCTCCATTCGATGACTTCACACACCTCCATTCTTTGACTTCACACACCTCCATTCTATGAGATCACACACCTCCATTTGTGACTCTACACACCACCTTTTTGACTTCACACACCTCCATTCTTTGACTTCACACACCTCCATTCCATGACTTCACACACCTAAATTCTGAGTTGATACATCTCCATTCTGTGACTTCACACACTTCCATTCTGACTTCACACATCTCCATTCTATGACATCACACACCTTCATTTTTACTTTACAAACATCCATTCTCTAACTTCACACACCTCCATTCTATGACTTCACACACCTCCATTCTATGACTTCACACAATTCCATTCTATGACTTCACACACCTCCATTCTTTAACTTCACACACCTCCACTGTGAGTTCACACACCTCCATTCTGTGACTTCACACACCTCCATTCTGTGACTTCACACACCTCCATTCTGTGACTTCACACACCTCCATTTTGTGACTTCACACACCTCCATTCTATGATTTCTCACACCTCCATTCTATTAATTCACACACCTTCATTCTGTGACTTCACACACCTCCAGTCTTTGACTTCACACCCCTCCATTCTGTGACTTCACACACCTCCATTCTATAACTTCACAAACCTCCATTGTGACTTCCCACACCTCCAATCTGAGTTCACACACATCCTTTCTGACTTCACACAGCTCCATAAAATGACTTCACACAGCTCCATAAAATGACTTCACACACCTCCGTTCTGTGACTTCACACACCTCCATTCTATGACCTCACACACCTCCATTCTATGACTTCGCATACCTGCATTGTGACTTCACACACCTCCATTCTATGAGTTCACACACCTCCATTCTGACTTCACACACCTCCATTCTATGACTTCACACACCTCCATTCTGACTTCACACACCTCCATTCTATGACTTCACACAAATCCACCTCACTTCACACACCTCCATTCCATGACTTCACACACCTCCATTCGATGAATTCACACACCTTCATTCTTTGACTTCATGCACCTCCATTCTATGACTTCACACAAATCCACCTCACTTCACACACCTCCATTCCATGACTTCACACACCTCCGTTCCATGACTTCACACACCTCCATTCTATGAGTTCACACACATCCATTCTATGAGTTCACACACCTCCATTTTGACTTCACACACCTCCATTCTTTGACTTCATACACCTACATTCTCACTTCAGAAACATCCATTCTATGACTTCACGCACCTCCATTCTATGACTTCAGAAACCTCCGTTCTGTGTCCAAACACCTCCATTCTGAGTTCCCACACCTCCATTCTGTGACTTCACCCTCCTCCATCCTGACTTCACACATCTCCATTCTGACTTCACAAACCTCAATTCTTTGACTTCACACACCTCCATTCTATGATTTCACACACTTCCATTCTATGAATTCACACACCTCCATCCTATGACTTCACACACCTCCATTCTATGACTTCACACACCTCCATTCTCTGACTTCACACACCTCAATTCTGTGACTTCACACACTTCCATTATGACTTCACACACATCCATTCTATGACTTCACACACCTCCGTTCTGTGACTTCACACACCTCCATTCTGAGTTCACACACCTCCATTCTGTGACTTCACACACCTCCAATCTGACTTCACACAGCTACATTTTATGACTTCACACACCTCCATTCTGTGACTTCACACACCTCCATTCCATGACTTCACACACCTCCATTCGATGACTTCACACACCTCCATTCTTTGACTTCACACACCTCCATTCTATGAGTTCACACACCTCCATTTGTGACTCTACACAACACCTTTTTGACTTCTCACACCTCCATTCTTTGATTTCACACACTTCCATTCTGTGACTTCACACACCTTTATTGTTTGACTTCACACACCTCCATCATTTGACTTCACACACCTCCATTCCATGACTTCACACACCTCCATTCTATGAGTTCACACATCTCCATTCTATGAGTTCACACACCTCCATTTTGACTTCACACACATCCATTCTCTGACTTCACACACCTTCATTCTTACTTCAGACACATCCATTCTATGACTTCACGCACTTCCATTCTATGACTTCACACTCCTCATTTCTGAGTTGACACACCTCTATTCTGTGATTTCACACACCCCCAATTTGACTTCACACACCCCCATTCTATGACTTCACACACCCCCATTGTGACTTCACACACTCCATTCTATGAGTTTACACACCTCCATTCTGACATCACACACCTCCATCCTATGACTTCACACAGCTGCATTCTGACTTCAGACACCTCCATTTGTGACTTTGAATTCACACACCTCCATTCTATGACTTCACACACCTCCATTCTATGACTTCACACAAGTCCATTCTGTGACTTCACACACCTCCTTTCTATGACTTCACACACCTCCATTGTGACTACACACAATACGATTCTATGAGTTCACACACCTCCATTCTGACTTCAACACCTCCATTCTATGACTACACACACCTCCATTCTATGACTTCACACACCTACTTTCTATGACTTCAGCCAACTCCATTCTATGACTTCACACCTCCATTCTGACTTCACACACCTCCATTCTGTGACTTCACACACCTCCATTCTATGACTTCACACACCTCCATTCTATGAATTCACACCCCTCATTCTATGCCTTCACACACCTATATTCTGTGACTTCACACACCTCCATTCTATGACTTCAGACAACTTCATTCTTACTTCACAAATATACATTCTATGACTTCACACTCCTCCATTCTATGACTTCAAACACCTCCATTCTTTGACTTCACACACATCCATTCTGTGTTCACACACCTCAATTCTGTGACTTCACACACCTCCATTCTGACTTCACACACCTCCATTCTTTGACTTCACACACCTCCATTCTTTGTCTTCACATACCTCCATTCTTGACTTCACACACCTAAATTCTGACTTGACACATCTCCATTCTGTGATTTCACACACCTCCATTCTGACTTCACAGATCTCCATTCTATGACTTCACACACCTTCATTTTTACTTTACAAACATCCATTCTATAACTTCACACACCTCCATTCTATGACTTCCCACACCTCCATTCAGAGACTTCACACACCTACATTCTATGACTTCACACACCTCCATTCTGTGACTTCTCACACCTCCATTCTATGACTTCACACACTTCCATTGTGACGTCACACACCTCCATTCTATGAGTTCACACACCTCCATTCTGACTTCACACACCTCCATTCTATGACTTCACACACCTCCATTCTGAATTCACACAGCTCCATTCTGTGCCTTCACAAAACTCTATTCTATGATTTCACCCACCTCCATACTATGACTTCACACAACTCCATCTATGACTTCACACACCTCCATTCTGACTTCACACACCTCTATTCTATGACTTCGCACACCTCCATTCTGACATCACACACATCCATTCTATGACTTCACAGACCTCGAATCTGTGATTTCACCCACATGCACTCTATGACTTCACACTCCTCCATTCTATGACTTCACACACCTCCATTCTGTGTTCACACACCTCAATTTTGTGACTTCACACACCTCCATTCTGACTTCACACACCTCCATTCTATGACTTCCCACATCTCCTTTCTATGACTTCGCCCATCTCCAATCGATGACTACACACCTCCATTCTGACTTCACACACCTCCATTCTGTGACTTCACACACCCCCATTCTATGAGTTCACATACCTCCATTCTGTGCCTTCACACACCTTCATTCTTACTTCACAAACATATATTCTATGACCTCACACACCTCCATTCTTTGACTTCACACACCTCCATTCAGTGACTTCACACACCTCCATTCTATGACTTCACACACCTCCATTCTGTGACTTCACACACCTCCATTCTATGACTTCACACACTTCCATTGTGACGTCACACACCTCCATTCTATGAGTTCACACACCTCCATTCTGAATTCACAGAGCTCCGATCTGTGCCTTCACAAAACTCTATTCTATGATTTCACACAACTCCATACTATGACTTCACACAACTCCATCTATGACTTCATACACCTCCATTTTGACTTCACACACCTCTATTCTATGACTTCGCACACCTCCATTCTGACATCACACACCTCCATTCTATGACTTCACAGACCTCGAATCTGTGATTTCACTCACATGCACTCTATGACTTCACACTCCTCCATTCTATGACTTCCCACACCTCCTTTCTATGACTTCACCCACCTCCAATCGATGACTACACACCTCCATTCCGCCTTCACACACCTCCATTCTGTGACTTCACACACCCCCAATCTATGAGTTCACATACGTCCATTCTATGAATTCTCACACCTTCATTCTTACTTCAGAAACATCCATTCTATGACTTCACTCACCTTCATTCTATGACTTCACAAACCTCCCTTCTGTGACTTCACACACCTCCATTCTGAATTCACACAACTCCATTCGATGACTTCACACACCTCCATTCTGACTTCACACACCTCCATTCTATGACTTCACACACTTCCATTCTATGATTTCATACACCTCCATTCTGTGACTTTACACACCTCCATTCTGAGTTCACACACCTCCATTCTATGACTTCACACACCTTCATTTTTACTTCAGAAACATCCATTCTATGACTTCCCACACCTCCATTCTATGACTTCACAAACCTCCATTCTATGACTTCACACACCTTCATTCTTACTTCGCACACCTCCATTCTATGACTTCACACACTTCCTTTCTATGACTTCACACACCTCCATTCTGTGACTTCACACTCCTCCATTCTGAGTTCACACACCTCCATTCTGTGACTTCTCACACCTCCATTCTATGACTTCACACACTTCCATTCCATGACTTCACACACCTCCATTCTGTGACTTTACACACCTCCATTCTGAGTTCACACACCTCAATTCTGGGACTTCACAGACCTCCAATCTCTGACTTCCCACACCTCCATTCTGTGACTTCACACACCTCCATTCTATGACTTCACACACCTCCAATCTATGACTTCACACAAGTCCATTCTGTGACTTCACACACCTCCATTTTATGACTTCACACACCTCCATTGTGACTACACACCCTACCATTCTATGAGTTCCCACACCTCCATTCTGACTTCACACACCTCCATTCTATGACTACACACACATCCATTCCATGACTTCACACACCTCCTTTCTATGACTTCACTCAACTCCATTCTATGACTTCACACCTCCATTCTGACTTCACACACCTCCATTCTGTTACTTCACACAACTCCATTCTGAGTTCACACACCTCTATTCTGTGATTTCACACACCTTCCATTCTGTGACTTCACACACCTCCATTCAGTGACTTCACACACCTCCATTCTATGACTTCACACACCTCCATTCTGTGACTTTACACAGCTCCATTCTATGACTTCACACACTTCCATTGTGACGTCACACACCTCCATTCTATGAGTTCACACACCTCCATTCTGACTTCACACACCTCCATTCTATGACTTCACAAACCTCCATTCTTAATTCACACAGCTCCATTCTGTGTCTTCACAAAACTCTATTCTATGATTTCACACACCTCCATACTATGACTTCACACAACTCCATCTACGACTTCACACACCTCCATTCTGACTTCACACACCTCTATTCTATGACTTCGCACACCTCCATTCTGACATCACACACCTCCATTCTATGACTTCACAGACCTCTAATCTGTGATTTCACTCACATGCACTCTATGACTTCACACTCCTCCATTCTATGACTTCAAACACCTCCACTCTTTGATTTCACACACCTCCATTCTGTGTTCACACACCTCAATTCTGTGACTTCACACACCTCCATTCTGACTTCACACACCTCTATTCTATGACTTCCCACACCTCCTTTCTATGACTTCACCCACCTCCAATCGATGACTACACACCTCCATTCTGACTTCACACACCTCCATTCTGTGACTTCACACACCCCCATTCTAAGAGTTCACATACCTCTATTCTATGCCTTCACACAACTTCATTCTTACTTCACAAACATATATTCTATGACTTCACACACCTCCATTCTTTGACTTCACATACATCCATTCAATGTCTTCACACACCTCCATTCTTTGACTTCACACACCTAAATTCTGAGTTGACACATCTCCATTCTGTGACATCACACACCTCCATTCTGACTTCACACATCTCCATTCTATGACTTCACACACCTTCATTTTTACTTTACAAACATCCATTCTATAACTTCACACATTGCATTCTATGACTTCACATACCTCAATTCAGTGACTTCCCACACCTCCATTCTATGACTTCACACACCTCCATTCTGTGACTTCACACACCTCCATTCTATGACTTCACACACTTCCATTGTGACGTCACACACCTCCATTCTATGAGTTCACACACCTCCATTCTGACTTCACACACCTCCATTCTATGACTTCACACACCTCCATTCAGAATTCACACAGCTACATTCTGTGCCTTCACAAAACTCTATTCTATGATTTCACACAACTCCATACTATGACTTCACACAACTCCATCTATGACTTCACACACCTCCATTCTGACTTCACACACCTCTATTCTATGACTTCGCACACCTCCATTCTGACATCACACACATCCATTCTATGACTTCACAGACCTCGAATCTGTGATTTCACCCACATGCACTCTATGACTTCACACTCCTCCATTCTATGACTTCACACACCTCCATTCTGTGTTCACACACCTCAATTTTGTGACTTCACACACCTCCATTCTGACTTCACACACCTCCATTCTATGACTTCCCACATCTCCTTTCTATGACTTCGCCCATCTCCAATCGATGACTACACACCTCCATTCTGACTTCACACACCTCCATTCTGTGACTTCACACACCCCCATTCTATGAGTTCACATACCTCCATTCTGTGCCTTCACACACCTTCATTCTTACTTCACAAACATATATTCTATGACCTCACACACCTCCATTCTTTGACTTCACACACCTCCATTCAGTGACTTCACACACCTCCATTCTATGACTTCACACACCTCCATTCTGTGACTTCACACACCTCCATTCTATGACTTCACACACTTCCATTGTGACGTCACACACCTCCATTCTATGAGTTCACACACCTCCATTCTGAATTCACAGAGCTCCGATCTGTGCCTTCACAAAACTCTATTCTATGATTTCACACAACTCCATACTATGACTTCACACAACTCCATCTATGACTTCATACACCTCCATTTTGACTTCACACACCTCTATTCTATGACTTCGCACACCTCCATTCTGACATCACACACCTCCATTCTATGACTTCACAGACCTCGAATCTGTGATTTCACTCACATGCACTCTATGACTTCACACTCCTCCATTCTATGACTTCCCACACCTCCTTTCTATGACTTCACCCACCTCCAATCGATGACTACACACCTCCATTCCGCCTTCACACACCTCCATTCTGTGACTTCACACACCCCCAATCTATGAGTTCACATACGTCCATTCTATGAATTCTCACACCTTCATTCTTACTTCAGAAACATCCATTCTATGACTTCACTCACCTTCATTCTATGACTTCACAAACCTCCCTTCTGTGACTTCACACACCTCCATTCTGAATTCACACAACTCCATTCGATGACTTCACACACCTCCATTCTGACTTCACACACCTCCATTCTATGACTTCACACACTTCCATTCTATGATTTCATACACCTCCATTCTGTGACTTTACACACCTCCATTCTGAGTTCACACACCTCCATTCTATGACTTCACACACCTTCATTTTTACTTCAGAAACATCCATTCTATGACTTCCCACACCTCCATTCTATGACTTCACAAACCTCCATTCTATGACTTCACACACCTTCATTCTTACTTCGCACACCTCCATTCTATGACTTCACACACTTCCTTTCTATGACTTCACACACCTCCATTCTGTGACTTCACACTCCTCCATTCTGAGTTCACACACCTCCATTCTGTGACTTCTCACACCTCCATTCTATGACTTCACACACTTCCATTCCATGACTTCACACACCTCCATTCTGTGACTTTACACACCTCCATTCTGAGTTCACACACCTCAATTCTGGGACTTCACAGACCTCCAATCTCTGACTTCCCACACCTCCATTCTGTGACTTCACACACCTCCATTCTATGACTTCACACACCTCCAATCTATGACTTCACACAAGTCCATTCTGTGACTTCACACACCTCCATTTTATGACTTCACACACCTCCATTGTGACTACACACCCTACCATTCTATGAGTTCCCACACCTCCATTCTGACTTCACACACCTCCATTCTATGACTACACACACATCCATTCCATGACTTCACACACCTCCTTTCTATGACTTCACTCAACTCCATTCTATGACTTCACACCTCCATTCTGACTTCACACACCTCCATTCTGTTACTTCACACAACTCCATTCTGAGTTCACACACCTCTATTCTGTGATTTCACACACCTTCCATTCTGTGACTTCACACACCTCCATTCAGTGACTTCACACACCTCCATTCTATGACTTCACACACCTCCATTCTGTGACTTTACACAGCTCCATTCTATGACTTCACACACTTCCATTGTGACGTCACACACCTCCATTCTATGAGTTCACACACCTCCATTCTGACTTCACACACCTCCATTCTATGACTTCACAAACCTCCATTCTTAATTCACACAGCTCCATTCTGTGTCTTCACAAAACTCTATTCTATGATTTCACACACCTCCATACTATGACTTCACACAACTCCATCTACGACTTCACACACCTCCATTCTGACTTCACACACCTCTATTCTATGACTTCGCACACCTCCATTCTGACATCACACACCTCCATTCTATGACTTCACAGACCTCTAATCTGTGATTTCACTCACATGCACTCTATGACTTCACACTCCTCCATTCTATGACTTCAAACACCTCCACTCTTTGATTTCACACACCTCCATTCTGTGTTCACACACCTCAATTCTGTGACTTCACACACCTCCATTCTGACTTCACACACCTCTATTCTATGACTTCCCACACCTCCTTTCTATGACTTCACCCACCTCCAATCGATGACTACACACCTCCATTCTGACTTCACACACCTCCATTCTGTGACTTCACACACCCCCATTCTAAGAGTTCACATACCTCTATTCTATGCCTTCACACAACTTCATTCTTACTTCACAAACATATATTCTATGACTTCACACACCTCCATTCTTTGACTTCACATACATCCATTCAATGTCTTCACACACCTCCATTCTTTGACTTCACACACCTAAATTCTGAGTTGACACATCTCCATTCTGTGACATCACACACCTCCATTCTGACTTCACACATCTCCATTCTATGACTTCACACACCTTCATTTTTACTTTACAAACATCCATTCTATAACTTCACACATTGCATTCTATGACTTCACATACCTCAATTCAGTGACTTCCCACACCTCCATTCTATGACTTCACACACCTCCATTCTGTGACTTCACACACCTCCATTCTATGACTTCACACACTTCCATTGTGACGTCACACACCTCCATTCTATGAGTTCACACACCTCCATTCTGACTTCACACACCTCCATTCTATGACTTCACACACCTCCATTCAGAATTCACACAGCTACATTCTGTGCCTTCACAAAACTCTATTCTATGATTTCACACAACTCCATACTATGACTTCACACAACTCCATCTATGACTTCACACACCTCCATTCTGACTTCACACACCTCTATTCTATGACTTCGCACACCTCCATTCTGACATCACACACCTCCATTCTATGACTTCACAGACCTAGAATCTGTGATTTCACTCACATGCACTCTATGACTTCACACTCCTCCAGTCTTTGACTTCCCACACCTCCTTTCTATGACTTCACCCACCTCCAATCTATGACTACACACCTCCATTCTGACTTCACACACCTCCATTCTGTGACTTCACACACCTTCATTCCATGACTTCACACACCTTCATTTTTACTTCAGAAACATCACACACCTCCATTCTATGAATTCACAAACCTCCATTCTGTGACTTCACACATGCATTTTGACTTCACACACCTCCAATATATTACTTCAAAGACCTCAATTCTGTGACTTCACACAGCTGCATTCTATGACTTCATAACGTCCATTCTGTGACTTCACCCAGCTCCATTCTATGACTTCACACACTTCCATTCTATGACTTCACACACCTCCATTCTGTGCCTTTACACACCTCCATTCTGAGTTTACACACCTCCATTCTGTGACTTCTCACACCTCGATTCTGTGACTTCACACAGCTCCAAACTGTGACTTCACACACCTCCATTCTATGACTTCACACACCTCCATTCTGTGACTTCACACACCTCCATTCTATGACCTCACACATCCTCATTCTATGATTTCACACACCTCCATTCTATGACTTCACACATCCATTTTGATTTTACACACCTCCAGTATATGACTTCAAACACCTCAATTCTGTGACTTCACACACCTCCATTCTATGACTTCATACCGTCCATTCTGTGACCTCACACACCTCCATTCTATGATTTCGCACACTTCCATTCTATGACTTCACACACCTCCATTCTGTGACTTCACACACCTCCATTCCGAGTTCACACACCTCCATTCTGTGACTTCTAACACCTCGATAATGTGACTTCACACAGCTCCAATCTGTGACTTCACACACTTCCATTCTATGACTTCACACACCTCCATTCTATGACTTCACACACCTCCATTCTGTGACTTTACACACCTCCATTCTGAGTTCACACACCTCAATTCTGGGACTTCACACACCTCCAATCTGTGACTTCCCACACCTCCATTCTATGACTTCACACACCTCCATTCTATGACTTTACACACCTCCATTCTATGACTTCACACACGTCCATTCTGTGACTTCACACACCTCCATTCTATGACTTCACACAGCTCCATTGTGAGTACACACAATACCATTCTATGAGTTCACACACCTCCATTCTGACTTCACACACCTCCATTCTATGACTACACACACCTCCATTATATGACTTCACACACCTCCTTTCTATGACTACATCCAACTACATTCTATGACTTCACACCTCCATTCTGACTTCACACACCTCCATTCTCTGACTTCACACACCTCCATTATATGACTTCACACACCTAAATTCTATGACTTCACACACCTCCATTCTATGCCTTCACACACCTATATTCTGTGACTTCACACACCTCCATTCTATGCCTTCACACACCTATATTCTGTGACTTCACACACCTCCATTATATGACTTCACACACCTAAATTCTATGACTTCACACACCTCCATTCTGACTTCACACACCTCCATTCTGTGACTTCACACACCTCCATTATATGACTTCACACACCTAAATTCTATGACTTCACACACCTCCATTCTATGCCTTCACACACCTATATTCTATGACTTCACACTCCTCCATTCTATGACTTCACACACCTCCATTATGTGTTCATACACCTCAATTCTATGACTTCACACACCTCTATTCTGACTTCACACACCTCCATTCTATGACTTCACACACCTCCATTCTATGTCTTCACACACCTCCATTCTTTGACTTCACACACCTCAATTCTGACTTGACACATCTCCATTCTGTGACTTCACACACCTCCATTCTGACTTCACACATCTCCATTCTATGACTTCACACACCTTCATTTTTACTTTACAAACATCCACTCTATAACTTCACACACCTCCATTCTATGACTTCACACACCTCCATTCAGAGACTTCACACACCTCCATTCTATGACTTCACACACATCAATTCTGTGACTTCACACACCTCCATTCTATGACTTCACACACTTCCATTGTGACGTCACACACCTCCATTCTATGAGTTCACACACCTCCATTCTGACTTCACACACCTCCATTCTATGACTTCACACACCTCCATTCTGAATTCACAGAGCTCCATTCTGTGCCTTCACAAAACTCTATTCTATGATTTCACAGACCTCCATACTATGACTTCACACAACTCCATCTATGACTTCACACACCTCCATTCTGACTTCACACACCTCTATTCTATGACTTTGCACACCTCCATTCTGACATCACACACCTCCATTCTATGACTTCACAGACCTCGAATCTGTGATTTCACTCACATGCACTCTATGACTTCACACTCCTCCATACTATGACTTCCAACACCTCCTTTCTATGACTTCACCCACCTCCAATCTATGACTACACACCTCCATTCTGACTTCACACACCTCCATTCTGTGACTTCACACACCTCCATTCCATGACTTCACACACCTTCATTTTTACTTCAGAAACATTCACACACCTCCATTCTATGACTTCACAAACCTCCATTCTGTGACTTCACACATGCATTTTGACTTCACACACCTCCAATATATGACTTCAAACACCTCAATTCTGTGACTTCACACAGCTCCATTCTATGACTTCATAACGTCCATTCTGTGACTTCACACAGCTCCATTCTATGACTTCACACACTTCCATTCTATGACTTCACACACCTCCATTCTGTGCCTTTACACACCTCCATTCTGAGTTCACACACCTCCATTCTGTGACGTCACACACCTCTATTCTGTCTCTTCCCACACCTCCATTCTATGACTTCACACACGTCCATTCTGTGACTTCACACACCTCCATTCTATGACTTCACACACCTCCATTGTGACTACACACACTACCATTCTATGAGTTCACACACCTCCACTCTGACTTCACACACCTCCATTCTATGACTTCACACATCTACATTGTATAACTTCACACACCTCCTTTCTATGACTTCACCCATCTCCATTCTATGACTTCACACCTCCATTCTGATTTCACACACCTCCATTCTGTGATTTCACACACCTGCATTATATGACTTCACACACCTCCATTCTATGACTTCACACACCTCCATTCTATGCCTTCACACACCTCCATTCTGTGACTTCACACACCTCCATTCTATGACATCACACACCTCCATTCTGACTTCACACACCTCTATTCTATGACCTCGCACACCTCCATTCTGACATCACACACCTCCATTCTATGACTTCACAGACCTCGAATCTGTGATTTCACTCACATGCACTCTATGACTTCACACTCCTCCATTCTATGACTTCCCACACCTCCTTTCTATGACTTCACCCACCTCCAATCGATGACTACACACCTCCATTCTGCCTTCACACACCTCCATTCTGTGACTTTACACACCCCCAATCTATGAGTTCACATACGTCCATTCTATGACTTCACACACCTTCATTCTTACTTCAGAAACATCCATTCTATGACTTCACTCACCTTCATTCTATGACTTCACAAACCTCCATTCTGTGACTTCACACACCTCCATTCTGACTTCACACACCTCCATTCTATGACTTCACACACTTCCCTTCTATGACTTCATACACCTCCATTCTGAGACTTCACACACCTCCATTCTGAGTTCACACGCCTCCATTCTGTGACTTCTCACACCTCGATTCTGTGAATTCACACAGCTCCAAACTGTGACTTCACACACCTCCATTCTATGACTTCACACACCTCCATTCTATGACTTCACACACTTCCCTTCTATGACTTCATACACCTCCATTCTGTGACTTCACACACCTCCATTCTGAGTTCACACACCTCCATTCTGTGACTTCTCACACCTCGATTCTGTGAATTCACACAGCTCCAAACTGTGACTTCACACACCTCCATTCTATGATTTCACACACCTCCATTCTAGGACTTCACACATCCCTTTTGATTTTACACACCTCCAGTATATGACTTCAAACACCTCAATTCTGTGACTTCACACACCTCCATTCTATGACTTCGCACACTTCCATTCTATGACTTCACACACCTCCATTCTGTGACTTTACACACCTCCATTCTGGGTTCACACACCTCCATTCTGTGACTTCACACTCCTGCAATCTGTGACTTCCCACACCTCCATTCTGTGTCTTCACACACCTCCATTCTATGACTTAACACACCTTCATTCTTACTTCACAAACACCCATTCTATGACTTCACACACCTCCATTCTATGACTTCACACAACTCCATTCTGTGCCTTCACAAAACTCCATTCTATGATTTCACATATCTCCGTATTATGACTTCACACACCTCCATCTATGATTGCACACACCTCCATTCTGAGTTCACACACCTCCATTCTGTGACTTCACACACCTCCATTCTGACTTCACACATCTCCATTGTATGACTTCACACACCTCTATTCTGTGACTTCACACACCTCTATTCTATGCCTTCACAAACTTCCATTGTGACGTCACACACCTCCATTTTATGAGTTCACACACCTCCATTCTATGACTTCACACACCTCCATTCTGACTTCACACACCTCTATTCTATGACTTCACACACCTCTCTTCTGATTTCACACATCTCCATTCTGCGACTTCACTCACCTCCATTCAATGACTTCACACACCTACATTCTTTGACTTCACACACCTCCAATCTGACATCACACAAATCCATTCTATGATTTCACAGACCTCGAATCTATGATTCACTCACCTGCACTCTATGACTTCCCACACCTCCTTTCAATGACTTCACCCACCTCCAATATATGACTACACACCTCCATTCTGACTTCACACACCTCCATTCTGTGACTTCACACACCTCCATTCTATGACTTCACACACCTCCGTTCTATGACTTCACACACCTTCTTTCTTACTTCAGAAACATCCATTCTATGACTTCACAGACCTCCATTCTATGACTTCACAAACCTCCATTCTGTGACTTCACACACCTCCATTCTGGTTTCACACACTTCCATTCTATGACTTCACACACTTCCATTCTATGACTCCACACACCTCCATTCTCTGACTTCACAGACCTCCATTCTGAGTTCACACACCTCCATATTGTGACTTCACAAACCTCCATTCTGTGACTTCACACACTTCCATTCTGTGACTTCACACACTTCCATTCTATGACTTCACACACCTCCATTCTATGACTTCACATACCTCCATTCTGTGACTTCACAAACCTCCATTCTATGACCTCACACACCCTCATTCTATGATTTCACACACCTCCATTCTATGACTTCACACATCCCTTTTGACTTCACACACCTCCAATATATGACTTCAAACACCTCAATTCTGTGACTTCACACCTCCATTCTATGACTTCAAACCGTCCATTCTGTGACTTCACACACCTCAATTCTATGACTTCACTCACCTCCATTCTGAGTTCACACACCTCTATTCTGTGATTTCACACACCTTCCATTCTGTGACTTCACACACCTCCATTCTGTGACTTCACACACTTCCATTCTATGACTTCACAAACCTTCATTCTATGATTTCACACACCTCCGTTCTGTGACTTCACAAACCTCCATTCTATGACCTCACAGACCCTCATTCTATGATTTCACACACCTCCATTCTATGACTTCACACATCCCTTTTGAGTTCACACACCTCCAATATATGACTTCAAACACCTCAATTCTGTGACTTCACACCTCCATTCTATGACTTCAAACCGTCCATTCTGTGACTTCACACACTTCCATTCTATGACTTCACACACCTCCATTCTGTGACTTTACACACCTCCATTCTGAGTTCACACACTTCAATTCTGGGACTTCACAGACCTCCAATCTGTGACTTCACACACCTCCATTCTGTGACTTCACACACCTCCATTCTATGACTTCACACACCTCCATTCTATGACTTCACACACGTCCATTCTGTGACTTCACACACCTCCATTCTATGACTTCACACACCTCCATTGTGACTACACACACTACCGTTCTATGAGTTCACACACCTCCATTCTGAGTTCACACACCTCCATTCTATGACTACACAAACATCCATTCTATGACTTCACACACCTCCTTTCTATGACTTCACAAAACTCCATTCTATGACTTCACACCTCCATTCTGACTTCACACACCTCCATTCTGTGACTTCACACACCTCCATTATATGACTTCACACATCCCCATTGTATGACTTCACACACCTCCATTCTATGCCTTCACACACCTCCATTCTGTGACTTCACACACCTCCATTCTATGCCTTCGCACACCTTCATTCTTACTTCACAAACATACTTTCTATGACTTCACACTCCTCCATTCTATGACTTCAAACACCTCCATTCTTTGACTTCACACACCTCCATTTTGTGTACACACACCTCAATTCTGTGACTTCACACACCTCCAATCTGACTTCACACAGCTCCATTCTATGACTTCACACAGCTCCATTCTATGACTTCACACACCTCCATTCTTTGACTTCACACACCTAAATTCTGAGTTGATACATCTCCATTCTGTGACTTCACACACTTCCATTCTGACTTCACACATCTCCATTCTATGACATCACACACCTTCATTTTTACTTTACAAACATCCATTCTCTAACTTCACACACCTCCATTCTATGACTTCACACACCTCCATTCTATGACTTCACACAATTCCATTCTATGACTTCACACACCTCCATTCTTTGACTTCACACACCTCCATTGTGAGTTCACACACCTCCATTCTGTGACTTCACACACCTCCATTCTGTGACTTCACACACCTCCATTCTGTGACTTCACACACCTCCATTCTGTGACTTCACACACCTCCATTCTATGATTTCTCACACCTCCATTCTATTAATTCACACACCTTCATTCTGTGACTTCACACACATCCATTCTATAACTTCACAAACCTCCATTGTGACTTCCCACACCTCCAATCTGAGTTCACACACATCCTTTCTGACTTCACACAGCTCCATAAAATGACTTCACACACCCCCATTCTGTGACTTCGCACTCCTCCATTCTGACTTCACACAGCTCCATTCTCTGACTTCCCACACCTCCGTTCTATGATTTCACACACCTCCATTCTATGATTTCACACACCTCCACTCTGTGACTTCACACACCTCCATTCTGAGTTCCAACACCTCCGCTCTGTGACTTAACACACCTCCATTCTATGACCTCACACACCTCCATTCTATGACTTCGCATACCTGCATTGTGACTTCACACACCTCCATTCTGTGAGTTCACACACCTCCATTCTGACTTCACACACCTCCATTCTATGACTTCACACACCTCCATTCTGACTTCACACACCTCCATTCTATGACTTCACACAAATCCACCTCACTTCACACACCTCCATTCCATGACTTCACACACCTCCATTCGATGAATTCACACACCTCCATTCTTTGACTTCATGCACCTCCATTCTATGAGTTCACACACCTCCATTCTGTGACTTCACACACCTTTATTGTTTGACTTCACACACCTCCATTCTTTGACTTCACACACCTCCGTTCCATGACTTCACACACCTCCATTCTATGAGTTCACACACATCCATTCTATGAGTTCACACACCTCCATTTTGACTTCACACACCTCCATTCTTTGACTTCATACACCTACATTCTCACTTCAGAAACATCCATTCTATGACTTCACGCACCTCCATTCTATGACTTCAGAAACCTCCGTTCTGTGACCACACACCTCCATTCTGAGTTCCCAGTCCTCCATTCTGTGATTTCACCCACCTCCATCCTGACTTCACACATCTTCATTCTGACTTCACAAACCTCAATTCTTTGACTTCACACACCTCCATTCTATGATTTCACACACTTCCATTCTATGAATTCACACACCTCCATCCTATGACTTCACACACCTCCATTCTATGACTTCACACACCTCCATTCTCTGACTTCACACACCTCAATTCTGTGACTTCACACACCTCCATTATGACTTCACACACATCCATTCTAAGACTTCACACACCTCCGTTCTGTGACTTCACACACCTCCATTCTGAGTTCACACACCTCCATTCTGTGACTTCACACACCTCCAATCTGACTTCACACAGCTACATTGTATGACTTCAAACACCTCCATTCTGTGACTTCACACACCTCCATTCCATGACTTCACACACCTCCATTCGATGACTTCACACACCTCCATTCTTTGACTTCACACACCTCCATTCTATGAGTTCACATACCTCCATTTGTGACTCTACACAACACCTTTTTGACTTCACACACCTCCATTCTTTGACTTCACACACCTCCATTCCATGACTTCACACACCTCCATTCTATGAGTTCACACATCTCCATTCTATGAGTTCACACACCTCCATTCTGTGACTTCACACACATCCATTCTCTCACTTCACACACCTTCATTCTTACTTCAGACACATCCATTCTATGACTTCACGCACTTCCATTCTATGACTTCACACTCCTCATTTCTGAGTTGACCCACCTCTATTCTGTGATTTCACACACCCCCAATTTGACTTCACACACCCCCATTCTATGACTTCACACACCCCCATTGTGACTTCACACACTCCATTCTATGAGTTTACACACCTCCATTCTGACATCACACACCTCCATCCTATGACTTCACACAGCTGCATTCTGACTTCAGACACCTCCATTTGTGACTTCACACACCACAATTTTGACTTCAAACACATTCATTCTGTGACTTCACACACCTCCATTCTGTGACTTCACACACGTCCATTTTGACTTCACACACTTCCATTCTTTGACTTAACACACCTGCATTCTGTGATTTCACACACCACCATTGTTTGACTTCACACACCTATATTCTTGGACTTCACACACCTCCATTCCATGACTTCACACATCTCCATTTTATGAGTTCACACACCTCCATTTTGACTTCACACACCTCCATTCTATGAGTTCACACACCTTCATTCTACCTCAGAAACATCCATTCTTTGACTTCACACACCTCCATTCTATGACTTCACAAAACTCCATTCTGTGACTTCACACACCTCCATTCTGAGTTCACACACGTCAATTCCGTGACTTCACACACCTCAATTCTCACTTCACACACCTCCATTCTATGACTTCACACAATTCCATTCTATGACTTCACACACCTCCATTCTTTGACTTCACACACTTCCATTGTGAGTTCACACACCTCCATTCTGTGACTTCACACACCTCCATTCTGTGACTTCACACACCTCCATTCTGTGACTTCACACACCTCCATTCTATGATTTCTCACACCTCCATTCTATTAATTCACACACCTCCATTCTGTGACTTCACACAACTCCATTCTATGACTTCCCACACCTCCATTCTGTTACTTCACACACCTCCATTCTGAGTTCACAAACCTCCATTCTGTGAATTAACGCACCTTCATTCTGTGATTTCAGACACCTCCATTCTATGACTTCACACACCTCCAGTCTTTGACTTCACACACCTCCATTCTGTGACTTCACACACCTCCATTCTATAACTTCACACACCTCCATTGTGACTTCCCACACGTCCAATCTGAGTTCACACACCTCCGTTCTGACTTCACACACTTCCATTCTATGACTTCACACACCTCCATTCTGTGACTTCACACACCTAGATTCTGTGACTTCACACACCTCCATTCTAAGTTCACACACCTCCATTCTGTGACTTAACACACCTCCATTCTGTGACTTCACACACCTCCATTCTGAGTTCACACACCTCCATTCTGTGACTTCACACACCTCCATTCTCTCTTCACACAGCTCCATTCTATGACTTCACACACCTCCATTCTGTGCCTTCACACACCTCCATTCTATGACTTAACACACCTTCATTCTTACTTAACAAACATCCATTCTATGACTTCACACACCACCATTCTATGACTTCACACACCTCCATTCTATGACTTCACACACCTCCATTCTGTGACTTCACACACCTCCATTATGACTTCACAGACATCCATTCTATGACTTCACACACCTCCATTCTATGACTTCACACACCTCAGTTCTGTGACTTCACACACCTCCATTCTGAGTTCACACACCTCCATTCTGTGACTTCACACACCTCCAATCTGACTTCACAGATCTCCATTCTATGACTTCACACACCTATATTCTGTGACTTCACACACCTCCATTATGACTTCACACACATCCATTCTATGACTTCACACACCTCCATTCTGTGACTTCGCACACCTCCATTCTGAATTCACACAGCTCCATTCTCTGACTTCCCACACCTCCATTCTATGATTTCACACACCTCCATTTTATGACTTCACACACCTCCATTCTGTGACTTCACACACCTCCATTCTGAGTTCAAACACCTCCGTCCTGTGACTTAACACACCTCCATTCTGTGACTTCACACACCTCCATTCTGAGTTCACACACCTCCATTCTGTGACTTCACACACCTCCATTCTGACTTCACACAGCTCCATTGTATGACTTCACACACCTCCATTCTGTCCCTTCACACACCTCCATTCTATGACTTAACACACCTTCATTCTTACTTAACAAACATCCATTCTATGACTTCACACACCTCCATTCTGTGACTTCACACACCTCCATTCTATGACCTCACACACCTCCATTCTATGACTTCGCATACCTGCATTGTGACTTCACACACCTCCATTCTATGAGTTCACACACCTCCATTCTGACTTCACACACCTCCATTCTATGACTTCACACACCTACATTCTGACTTCACACACCTCCATTCTATGACTTCATACAAATCCACCTCACTTCACACACCTCCATTCCATGACTTCACACACCTCCATTTGATGAATTCACACACCTCCATTCTTTGACTTCATGCACCTCCATTCTATGAGTTCACACACCTCCATTCTGTGACTTCACACACTTTTATTGTTTGACTTCACACACCTCCATTCTTTGACTTCACACACCTCCGTTCCATGACTTCACACACCTCCATTCTATGAGTTCACACACATCCATTCTATGAGTTCACACACCTCCATTTTGACTTCACACACCTCCATTCTTTGACTTCATACACCTACATTCTCACTTCAGAAACATCCATTCTATGACTTCACGCACCTCCATTCTATGACTTCAGAAACCTCCGTTCTGTGACCACACACCTCCATTCTGAGTTCCCACTCCTCCATTCTGTGACTTCACCCACCTCCATCCTGACTTCACACATCTCCATTCTGACTTCACAAACCTCAATTCTTTGACTTCACACACCTCCATTCTATGATTTCACACACTTCCATTCTATGAATTCACACACCTCCATCCTATGACTTCACACACCTCCATTCTATGACTTCACACACCTCCATTCTCTGACTTCACACACCTCAATTCTGTGACTTCACACACCTCCATTATGACTTCACACACATCCATTCTATGACTTCACACACCTCCGTTCTGTGACTTCACACACCTCCATTCTGAGTTCACACACCTCCATTCTGTGACTTCACACACCTCCAATCTGACTTCACACAGCTACATTGTATGACTTCACACACCTCCATTCTGTGACTTCACACACCTCCATTCCATGACTTCACACACCTCCATTCGATGACTTCACACACCTCCATTCTTTGACTTCACACACCTCCATTCTATGAGATCACACACCTCCATTTGTGACTCTACACACCACCTTTTTGACTTCACACACCTCCATTCTTTGATTTCACACACTTCCATTCTGTGACTTCACACACCTTTATTGTTTGACTTCACACACCTCCATTCTTTGACTTCACACACCTCCATTCCATGACTTCACACACCTAAATTCTGAGTTGATACATCTCCATTCTGTGACTTCACACACTTCCATTCTGACTTCACACATCTCCATTCTATGACATCACACACCTTCATTTTTACTTTACAAACATCCATTCTCTAACTTCACACACCTCCATTCTATGACTTCACACACCTCCATTCTATGACTTCACACAATTCCATTCTATGACTTCACACACCTCCATTCTTTAACTTCACACACCTCCACTGTGAGTTCACACACCTCCATTCTGTGACTTCACACACCTCCATTCTGTGACTTCACACACCTCCATTCTGTGACTTCACACACCTCCATTTTGTGACTTCACACACCTCCATTCTATGATTTCTCACACCTCCATTCTATTAATTCACACACCTTCATTCTGTGACTTCACACACCTCCAGTCTTTGACTTCACACCCCTCCATTCTGTGACTTCACACACCTCCATTCTATAACTTCACAAACCTCCATTGTGACTTCCCACACCTCCAATCTGAGTTCACACACATCCTTTCTGACTTCACACAGCTCCATAAAATGACTTCACACAGCTCCATAAAATGACTTCACACACCTCCGTTCTGTGACTTCACACACCTCCATTCTATGACCTCACACACCTCCATTCTATGACTTCGCATACCTGCATTGTGACTTCACACACCTCCATTCTATGAGTTCACACACCTCCATTCTGACTTCACACACCTCCATTCTATGACTTCACACACCTCCATTCTGACTTCACACACCTCCATTCTATGACTTCACACAAATCCACCTCACTTCACACACCTCCATTCCATGACTTCACACACCTCCATTCGATGAATTCACACACCTTCATTCTTTGACTTCATGCACCTCCATTCTATGAGTTCACACACCTCCATTCTGTGACTTCACACACTTTTATTGTTTGACTTCACACACCTCCATTCTTTGACTTCACACACCTCCGTTCCATGACTTCACACACCTCCATTCTATGAGTTCACACACATCCATTCTATGAGTTCACACACCTCCATTTTGACTTCACACACCTCCATTCTTTGACTTCATACACCTACATTCTCACTTCAGAAACATCCATTCTATGACTTCACGCACCTCCATTCTATGACTTCAGAAACCTCCGTTCTGTGACCACACACCTCCATTCTGAGTTCCCACTCCTCCATTCTGTGACTTCACCCACCTCCATCCTGACTTCACACATCTCCATTCTGACTTCACAAACCTCAATTCTTTGACTTCACACACCTCCATTCTATGATTTCACACACTTCCATTCTATGAATTCACACACCTCCATCCTATGACTTCACACACCTCCATTCTATGACTTCACACACCTCCATTCTCTGACTTCACACACCTCAATTCTGTGACTTCACACACCTCCATTATGACTTCACACACATCCATTCTATGACTTCACACACCTCCGTTCTGTGACTTCACACACCTCCATTCTGAGTTCACACACCTCCATTCTGTGACTTCACACACCTCCAATCTGACTTCACACAGCTACATTGTATGACTTCACACACCTCCATTCTGTGACTTCACACACCTCCATTCCATGACTTCACACACCTCCATTCGATGACTTCACACACCTCCATTCTTTGACTTCACACACCTCCATTCTATGAGATCACACACCTCCATTTGTGACTCTACACACCACCTTTTTGACTTCACACACCTCCATTCTTTGATTTCACACACTTCCATTCTGTGACTTCACACACCTTTATTGTTTGACTTCACACACCTCCATTCTTTGACTTCACACACCTCCATTCCATGACTTCACACACCTAAATTCTGAGTTGATACATCTCCATTCTGTGACTTCACACACTTCCATTCTGACTTCACACATCTCCATTCTATGACATCACACACCTTCATTTTTACTTTACAAACATCCATTCTCTAACTTCACACACCTCCATTCTATGACTTCACACAACTCCATTCTATGACTTCACACAATTCCATTCTATGACTTCACACACCTCCATTCTTTAACTTCACACACCTCCACTGTGAGTTCACACACCTCCATTCTGTGACTTCACACACCTCCATTCTGTGACTTCACACACCTCCATTCTGTGACTTCACACACCTCCATTTTGTGACTTCACACACCTCCATTCTATGATTTCTCACACCTCCATTCTATTAATTCACACACCTTCATTCTGTGACTTCACACACCTCCAGTCTTTGACTTCACACCCCTCCATTCTGTGACTTCACACACCTCCATTCTATAACTTCACAAACCTCCATTGTGACTTCCCACACCTCCAATCTGAGTTCACACACATCCTTTCTGACTTCACACAGCTCCATAAAATGACTTCACACAGCTCCATAAAATGACTTCACACACCTCCGTTCTGTGACTTCACACACCTCCATTCTATGACCTCACACACCTCCATTCTATGACTTCGCATACCTGCATTGTGACTTCACACACCTCCATTCTATGAGTTCACACACCTCCATTCTGACTTCACACACCTCCATTCTATGACTTCACACACCTCCATTCTGACTTCACACACCTCCATTCTATGACTTCACACAAATCCACCTCACTTCACACACCTCCATTCCATGACTTCACACACCTCCATTCGATGAATTCACACACCTTCATTCTTTGACTTCATGCACCTCCATTCTATGACTTCACACAAATCCACCTCACTTCACACACCTCCATTCCATGACTTCACACACCTCCGTTCCATGACTTCACACACCTCCATTCTATGAGTTCACACACATCCATTCTATGAGTTCACACACCTCCATTTTGACTTCACACACCTCCATTCTTTGACTTCATACACCTACATTCTCACTTCAGAAACATCCATTCTATGACTTCACGCACCTCCATTCTATGACTTCAGAAACCTCCGTTCTGTGTCCAAACACCTCCATTCTGAGTTCCCACACCTCCATTCTGTGACTTCACCCACCTCCATCCTGACTTCACACATCTCCATTCTGACTTCACAAACCTCAATTCTTTGACTTCACACACCTCCATTCTATGATTTCACACACTTCCATTCTATGAATTCACACACCTCCATCCTATGACTTCACACACCTCCATTCTATGACTTCACACACCTCCATTCTCTGACTTCACACACCTCAATTCTGTGACTTCACACACCTCCATTATGACTTCACACACATCCATTCTATGACTTCACACACCTCCGTTCTGTGACTTCACACACCTCCATTCTGAGTTCACACACCTCCATTCTGTGACTTCACACACCTCCAATCTGACTTCACACAGCTACATTTTATGACTTCACACACCTCCATTCTGTGACTTCACACACCTCCATTCCATGACTTCACACACCTCCATTCGATGACTTCACACACCTCCATTCTTTGACTTCACACACCTCCATTCTATGAGTTCACACACCTCCATTTGTGACTCTACACAACACCTTTTTGACTTCTCACACCTCCATTCTTTGATTTCACACACTTCCATTCTGTGACTTCACACACCTTTATTGTTTGACTTCACACACCTCCATCATTTGACTTCACACACCTCCATTCCATGATTTCACACACCTCCATTCTATGAGTTCACACATCTCCATTCTATGAGTTCACACACCTCCATTTTGACTTCACACACATCCATTCTCTGACTTCACACACCTTCATTCTTACTTTAGACACATCCATTCTATGACTTCACGCACTTCCATTCTATGACTTCACACTCCTCATTTCTGAGTTGACACACCTCTATTCTGTGATTTCACACACCCTCAATTTGACTTCACACACCCCCATTCTATGACTTCACACACCCCCATTGTGACTTCACACACTCCATTCTATGAGTTTACACACCTCCATTCTGACATCACACACCTCCATCCTATGACTTCACACAGCTGCATTCTGACTTCAGACACCTCCATTTGTGACTTCACACACCACAATTTTGACTTCAAACACATTCATTCTGTGACTTCACACACCTCCATTCTATGAGTTCACACACATCCATTCTATGAGTTCACACACCTCCATTTTGACTTCACACACCTCCATTCTTTGACTTCATACACCTACATTCTCACTTCAGAAACATCCATTCTATGACTTCACGCACCTCCATTCTATGACTTCAGAAACCTCCGTTCTGTGTCCAAACACCTCCATTCTGAGTTCCCACACCTCCATTCTGTGACTTCACCCACCTCCATCCTGACTTCACACATCTCCATTCTGACTTCACAAACCTCAATTCTTTGACTTCACACACCTCCATTCTATGATTTCACACACTTCCATTCTATGAATTCACACACCTCCATCCTATGACTTCACACACCTCCATTCTATGACTTCACACACCTCCATTCTCTGACTTCACACACCTCAATTCTGTGACTTCACACACCTCCATTATGACTTCACACACATCCATTCTATGACTTCACACACCTCCGTTCTGTGACTTCACACACCTCCATTCTGAGTTCACACACCTCCATTCTGTGACTTCACACACCTCCAATCTGACTTCACACAGCTACATTTTATGACTTCACACACCTCCATTCTGTGACTTCACACACCTCCATTCCATGACTTCACACACCTCCATTCGATGACTTCACACACCTCCATTCTTTGACTTCACACACCTCCATTCTATGAGTTCACACACCTCCATTTGTGACTCTACACAACACCTTTTTGACTTCTCACACCTCCATTCTTTGATTTCACACACTTCCATTCTGTGACTTCACACACCTTTATTGTTTGACTTCACACACCTCCATCATTTGACTTCACACACCTCCATTCCATGACTTCACACACCTCCATTCTATGAGTTCACACATCTCCATTCTATGAGTTCACACACCTCCATTTTGACTTCACACACATCCATTCTCTGACTTCACACACCTTCATTCTTACTTCAGACACATCCATTCTATGACTTCACGCACTTCCATTCTATGACTTCACACTCCTCATTTCTGAGTTGACACACCTCTATTCTGTGATTTCACACACCCCCAATTTGACTTCACACACCCCCATTCTATGACTTCACACACCCCCATTGTGACTTCACACACTCCATTCTATGAGTTTACACACCTCCATTCTGACATCACACACCTCCATCCTATCACTTCACACAGCTGCATTCTGACTTCAGACACCTCCATTTGTGACTTCACACACCACAATTTTGACTTCCAACACATTCATTCTGTGACTTCACACACCTCCATTATGTGACTTCACACACCTCCATTTTGACTTCACACACTTCCATTCTTTGACTTAACACACCTGCATTCTGTGATTTCACACACCACCATTGTTTGACTTCACACACCTATATTCTTGGACTTCACACACCTCCATTCCATGACTTCACACATCTCCATTTTATGAGTTCACACACCTCCATTTTGACTTCACACACCTCCATTCTATGAGTTCACACACCTTCATTCTACTTCAGAAACATCCATTCTATGACTTCACACACCTCCATTCTATGACTTCACAAACCTCCATTCTGTGACTTCACACACCTCCATTCTGAGTTCACACACGTCAATTCCGTGACTTCACACACCTCAATTCTCACTTCACACACCTCCATTCTATGACTTCACACAATTCCATTCTATGACTTCACACACCTCCATTCTTTGACTTCACACACCTCCATTGTGAGTTCACACACCTCCATTCTGTGACTTCACACACCTCCATTCTGTGACTTCACACAAATCCATTCTGTGACTTCACACACCTCCATTCTATTATTTCTCACACCTCCATTCTATTAATTCACACAACTCCATTCTATGACTTCCCACACCTCCATTCTGTTACTTCACACACCTCCATTCTGAGTTCACAAACCTCCATTCTGTGACTTAACGCACCTTCATTCTGTGATTTCACACACCTCCATTCTATGACTTCACACACCTCCAGTCTTTGACTTCACACCCCTCCATTCTGTGACTTCACACACCTCCATTCTATAACTTCACACACCTCCATTGTGACTTCCCACACGTCCAATCTGAGTTCACACACCTCCGTTCTGACTTCACACACTTCCATTCTATGACTTCACACACCTCCATTCTGTGACTTCACACACCTAGATTCTGTGACTTCACACACCTCCATTCTAAGTTCACAAACCTCCATTCTGTGACTTAACACACCTCCATTCTGTGACTTCACACACCTCCATTCTGAGTTCACACACCTCCATTCTGTGACTTCACACACCTCCATTCTCTCTTCACACAGCTCCATTCTATGACTTCACACACCTCCATTCTGTGCCTTCACACACCTCCATTCTATGACTTCACACACCTCCATTCTGTGACTTCACACACCTCCATTCTGTGACTTCACACACCTCCATTATGACTTCACACACATCCATTCTATGACTTCACACACCTCCATTCTATGACTTCACACACCTCAGTTCTGTGACTTCACACACCTCCATTCTGAGTTCACACACCTCCATTCTGTGACTTCACACACCTCCAATCTGACTTCACAGAGCTCCATTCTATGACTTCACACACCTACATTCTGTGACTTCACACACCTCCATTATGACTTCACACACATCCATTCTATGACTTCACACACCTCCATTCTATGACTTCACACACCTACATTCTGTGACTTCGCACACCTCCATTCTGAATTCACACAGCTCCATTCTCTGACTTCCCACACCCCCATTCTATGATTTCACACACCTCCATTTTATGACTTCACACACCTCCATTCTGTGACTTCACACACCTCCATTCTGAGTTCAAACACCTCCGTCCTGTGACTTAACACACCTCCATTCTGTGACTTCACACACCTCCATTCTGAGTTCACACACCTCCATTCTGTGACTTCACACACCTCCATTCTGACTTCACACAGCTCCATTGTATGGCTTCACACACCTCCATTCTGTGCCTTCACACACCTCCATTCTATGACTTAACACACCTTCATTCTTACTTAACAAATATCCATTCTTTGACTTCACACACCTCCATTCTGTGACTTCACACACCTCCATTCTATGACCTCACACACCTCCATTCTATGACTTTGCATACCTGCATTGTGACTTCACACACCTCCATTCTATGAGTCCACACACCTCCATTCTGACTTCACACACCTCCATTCTATGACTTCACACACCTCCATTCTGACTTCACACACCTCCATTCTATGACTTCACACAAATCCACCTCACTTCACACACCTCCATTCCATGACTTCACACACCTCCATTCGATGAATTCACACACCTCCATTCTTTGACTTCATGCACCTCCATTCTATGAGTTCACACACCTCCATTCTGTGACTTCACACACCTTTATTGTTTGACTTCACACACCTCCATTCTTTGACTGCACACACCTCCATTCCATGACTTCACACACCTCCATTCTATGAGTTCACACACATCCATTCTATGAGTTCACACACCTCCATTTTGACTTCACACACCTCCATTCTTTGACTTCATACACCTACATTCTCACTTCAGAAACATCCATTCTATGACTTCACGCACCTCCATTCTATGACTTCACAAACCTCCGTTCTGTGACCACACACCTCCATTCTGAGTTCCCACACCTCCATTCTGTGACTTCACCCACCTCCATCCTGACTTCACACATCTCCATTCTGACTTCACAAACCTCAATTCTTTGACTTCACACACCTCCATTCTATGATTTCACACACTTCCATTCTATGAATTCACACACCTCCATCCTATGACTTCACACACCTCTATTCTATGACTTCACACACCTCCATTCTCTGACTTCACACACCTCAATTCTGTGACTACCCACACCTCCATTATGACTTCACACACATCCATTCTATGACTTCACACACCTCCGTTCTGTGACTTCACACACCTCCATTATGACTTTACACACCTCCATTCTGTGACTTCACACACCTCCATTCTGTGACTTCACACACCTCCATCCCATGACTTCACACACCTCCATTCTATGACTTCACACACCTCCATTCTTTGACTTCACACACCTCCATTCCATGAGTTCACACACCTCCATTCTGTGACTTCACACACCTTTATTGTTTGACTTCACACACCTCCATTCTTTGACTTCACACACCTCCATTCCATGACTTCACACACCTCCATTCTATGAGTTCACACACCTCCATTCTATGAGTTCACACACCTCCATTTTGACTTCACACACCTCCATTCTCTGACTTCACACACCTTCATTCTTACTTCAGAAACATCCATTCTATGACTTCACGCACTTCCATTCTATGACTTCACACTCCTCATTTCTGAGTTGACACACCTCTATTCTGTGATTTCACACACCTCCAATTTGACTTCACACACCCCCATTCTATGACTTCACACACCCCCATTGTGACTTCACACACTCCATTCTATGAGTTCACACACCTCCATTCTGACTTCACACACCTCCATTCTATGACTTCACACAGCTGCATTCTGACTTCAGACACCTCCGTTCTGTGACTTAACACACCACAATTTTGACTTCAAACACCTTCATTCTGTGACTTCACACACCTCCATTCTGTGACTTCACACACCTCCATTTTGACTTCACACACTTCCATTCTTTGACTTAACACACCTGCATTCTGTGACTTCACACACCACCATTGTTTGACTTCACACACCTATATTCTTGGACTTCACACACCTCCATTCCATGACTTCACAAATCTCCATTTTATGAGTTCACACACCTCCATTTTGACTTCACACACCTCCATTCTATGACTTCACACACCTTCATTCTACTTCAGAAACATCCATTCTATTACTTCACACACCTCCATTCTATGACTTCACAAACCTCCATTCTGAGACTTCACACACCTCCATTCTGAGTTCACACACCTCAATTCCGTGACTTCACACACCTCAATTCTCACTTCACACACCTCCATTTTATGACTTCACACAATTCCATTCTATGACTTCACACACCTCCATTCTTTGACTTCACACACCTCCATTGTGAGTTCACACACCTCCATTCTGTGACTTCACACACCTCCATTCTGTGACTTCACACACCTCCATTCTGTGACTTCACACACCTCCATTCTGAGTTCACACACCTCCATTCTGTGACTTCACACACCTCCATTCTGACTTCACACAGCTTCATTGTATGACTTCACACACCTCCATTCTGTGCCATCACACACCCCCATTCTATGACTTAACACACCTTCATTCTTACTTAACAAACATCCATTCTATGACTTCACACACCTCCATTCTGTGACTTCACACACCTCCATCCCATGACTTCACACACCTCCATTCTATGACTTCACACACCTCCATTCTTTGACTTCACACACCTCCATTCCATGAGTTCACACACCTCCATTCTGTGACTTCACACACCTTTATTGTTTGACTTCACACACCTCCATTCTTTGACTTCACACACCTCCATTCCATGACTTCACACACCTCCATTCTATGAGTTCACACACCTCCATTCTATGAGTTCACACACCTCCATTTTGACTTCACACACCTCCATTCTCTGACTTCACACACCTTCATTCTTACTTCAGAAACATCCATTCTATGACTTCACGCACTTCCATTCTACGACTTCACACTCCTCATTTCTGAGTTGACACACCTCTATTCTGTGATTTCACACACCTCCAATTTGACTTCACACACCCCCATTCTATGACTTCACACACCCCCATTGTGACTTCACACACTCCATTCTATGAGTTCACACACCTCCATTCTGACTTCACACACCTCCATTCTATGACTTCACACAGCTGCATTCTGACTTCAGACACCTCCGTTCTGTGACTTAACACACCACAATTTTGACTTCAAACACCTTCATTCTGTGACTTCACACACCTCCATTCTGTGACTTCACACACCTCCATTTTGACTTCACACACTTCCATTCTTTGACTTAACACACCTGCATTCTGTGACTTCACACACCACCATTGTTTGACTTCACACACCTATATTCTTGGACTTCACACACCTCCATTCCATGACTTCACAAATCTCCATTTTATGAGTTCACACACCTCCATTTTGACTTCACACACCTACATTCTATGACTTCACACACCTTCATTCTACTTCAGAAACATCCATTCTATTACTTCACACACCTCCATTCTATGACTTCACAAACCTCCATTCTGAGACTTCACACACCTCCATTCTGAGTTCACACACCTCAATTCCGTGACTTCACACACCTCAATTCTCACTTCACACACCTCCATTTTATGACTTCACACAATTCCATTCTATGACTTCACACACCTCCATTCTTTGACTTCACACACCTCCATTGTGAGTTCACACACCTCCATTCTGTGACTTCACACACCTCCATTCTGTGACTTCACACACCTCCATTCTGTGACTTCACACACCTCCATTCTGAGTTCACACACCTCCATTCTGTGACTTCACACACCTCCATTCTGACTTCACACAGCTTCATTGTATGACTTCACACACCTCCATTCTGTGCCATCACACACCCCTATTCTATGACTTAACACACCTTCATTCTTACTTAACAAACATCCATTCTATGACTTCACACACCTCCATTCTGTGACTTCACACACCTCCATTCTGAGTTCACACACCTCCATTCTGTGACTTCACACACCTCCATTCTGACTTCACACAGCTCCATTGTATGACGTCACACACCTCCATTCTCTGCCTTCACACACCTCCATTCTATGACTTAACACACCTTCATTCTTACTTAACAAACATCCATTCTATGACTTCACACACCTCCATTCTGTGACTTCACACACCTCCATTCTGTGACTTCACACACCTCCATTCTATGACCTCACACACCTCCATTCTATGACTTCGCATACCTGCATTGTGACTTCACACACCTCCATTCTATGAGTTCACACACCTCCATTCTGACTTCACACACCTCCATTCTATGACTTCACACACCTCCATTCTGACTTCACACACCTCCATTCTATGACTTCACACAAATCCATCTCACTTCACACACCTCCATTCAATGACTTCACACACCTCCATTCGATGAATTCACACACCTCCATTCTTTGACTTCATGCACCTCCATTCTATGAGTTCACACACCTCCATTCTGTGACTTCACACACCTTTATTGTTTGACTTCACACACCTTCATTCTTTGACTTCACACACCTCCATTCCATGACTTCACACACCTCCATTCTATGAGTTCACACACATCCATTCTATGAGTTCACACACCTCCATTTTGACTTCACACACATCCATTCTTTGACTTCATACACCTACATTCTCACTTCAGAAACATCCATTCTATGACTTCACGCACCTCCATTCTATGACTTCACAAACCTCCGTTCTGTGACCACACACCTCCATTCTGAGTTCCCACACCTCCATTCTGTGACTTCACCCACCTCCATCCTGACTTCACACATCTCCATTCTGACTTCACAAACCTCAATTCTTTGACTTCACACACCTCCATTCTATGATTTCACACACTTCCATTCTATGAATTCACACACCTCCATCCTATGACTTCACACACCTCTATTCTATGACTTCACACACCTCCATTCTCTGACTTCACACACCTCAATTCTGTGACTACCCACACCTCCATTATGACTTCACACACATCCATTCTATGACTTCACACACCTCCGTTCTGTGACTTCACACACCTCCATTCTGAGTTCACACACCTCCATTCTGTGACTTCACACACCTCCATTCTGTGACTTCACACACCTCCATCCCATGACTTCACACACCTCCATTCGATGACTTCACACACCTCCATTCTTTGACTTCACACACCTCCATTCCATGAGTTCACACACCTTCATTTGTGACTCGACACAACACCTTTTTGACTTCACACACCTCCATTCTTTGATTTCACACACCTCCATTCTGTGACTTCACACACCTTTATTGTTTGACTTCACACACCTCCATTCTTTGACTTCACACACCTCCTTTCCATGACTTCACACACCTCCATTCTATGAGTTCACACACCTCCATTCTATGAGTTCACACACCTCCATTTTGACTTCACACACCTCCATTCTCTGACTTCACACACCTTCATTCTTACTTCAGAAACATCCATTCTATGACTTCATGCACTTCCATTCTATGACTTCACACTCCTCATTTCTGAGTTGACACACCTCTACTCTGTGATTTCACACACCACCAATTTGACTTCACACACCCCCATTCTATGACTTCACACACCCCCATTGTGACTTCACACACTCCATTCTATGACTTCACACACCTCCATTCTGACTTCACACACCTCCATTCTATGACTTCACACAGCTGCATTCTGACTTCAGACACCTCCGTTCTGTGACTTAACACACCACAATTTTGACTTCAAACACCTTCATTCTGTGACTTCACACACCTCCATTCTGTGACTTCACACACCTCCATTTTGACTTCACACACTTCCATTCTTTGACTTAACACACCTGCATTCTGTGACTTCACACACCACCATTGTTTGACTTCACACACCTATATTCTTGGACTTCACACACCTCCATTCCATGACTTCACACATCTCCATTTTATGAGTTCACACACCTCCATTTTGACTTCACACACCTCCATTCTATGACTTCACACACCTTCATTCTACTTCAGAAACATCCATTCTATGACTTCACACACCTCCATTCTATGACTTCACAAACCTCCATTCTGAGACTTCACACACCTCCATTCTGAGTTCACACACCTCAATTCCGTGACTTCACACACCTACATTCTATGACTTCACACAATTCCATTCTATGATTTCACACACCTCCATTCGTTGACTTCACACACCTCCATTGTGAGTTCACACACCTCCATTCTGTGACTTCACACACCTCCATTCTGTGACTTCACACACCTCCATTCTGAGTTCACATACCTCCATTCTGTGACTTCACACACCTCCATTCTGACTTCACACAGCTTCATTGTATGACTTCACACACCTCCATTCTGTGCCTTCACACACCCCCATTCTATGACTTAACACACCTTCATTCTTACTTAACAAACATCCATTCTATGACTTCACACACCTCCATTCTGTGACTTCACACACCTCCATTCTGAGTTCACACACCTCCATTCTGTGACTTCACACACCTCCATTCTGACTTCACACAGCTCCATTGTATGACGTCACACACCTCCATTCTGTGCCTTCACACACCTCCATTCTATGACTTAACACACCTTCATTCTTACTTAACAAACATCCATTCTATGACTTCACACACCTCCATTCTGTGACTTCACACACCTCCATTCTATTACTTCGCATACCTGCATTGTGACTTCACACACCTCCATTCTATGAGTTCACACACCTCCATTCTGACTTCACACACCTCCATTCTATGACTTCAAACACCTCCATTCTGACTTCACACACCTCCATTCTATGACTTCACACAAATCCATCTCACTTCACACACCTCCATTCCATGACTTCACACACCTCCATTCGATGAATTCACACACCTCCATTCTTTGACTTCATGCACCTCCATTCTATGAGTTCACACACCTCCATTCTGTGACTTCACACATCTTTATTGTTTGACTTCACACACCTCCATTCTTTGACTTCACACACCTCCATTCCATGACTTCACACACCTCCATTCTATGAGTTCACACACATCCATTCTATGAGTTCACACACCTCCATTTTGACTTCACACACATCCATTCTTTGACTTCATACACCTACATTCTCACTTCAGAAACATCCATTCTATGACTTCACGCACCTCCATTCTATGACTTCACAAATCTCCGTTCTGTGACCACACACCTCCATTCTGAGTTCCCACACCTCCATTCTGTGACTTCACCCACCTCCATCCTGACTTCACACATCTCCATTCTGACTTCACAAACCTCAATTCTTTGACTTCACACACCTCCATTCTATGATTTCACACACTTCCATTCTATGAATTCACACACCTCCATCCTATGACTTCACACACCTCCATTCTATGACTTCACACACCTCCATTCTCTGACTTCACACACCTCAATTCTGTGACTTCACACACCTCCATTATGACTTCACACACATCCATTCTATGACTTCACACACCTCCGTTCTGTGACTTCACACACCTCCATTCTGAGTTCACACACCCTCCATTCTGTGACTTCACACACCTCCAATCTGACTTCACACAGCTCCATTCTATGACTTCACACACCTCCATTCTGTGACTTCACACACCTCCATCCCATGACTTCACACACCTCCATTCGATGACTTCACACACCTCCATTCTTTGACTTCACACACCTCCATTCCATGAGTTCACACACCTTCATTTGTGACTCTACACAACACCTTTTTGATTTCACACACCTCCATTCTTTGATTTCACACACCTCCATTCTGTGACTTCACACACCTTTATTGTTTGACTTCACACACCTACATTCTTTGACTTCACACACCTCCATTCCATGACTTCACATACCTCCATTCTCTGAGTTCACACACCTCCATTCTATGAGTTCACACACCTCCATTTTGACTTCACACTCCTCCATTCTCTGACTACACACACCTTCATTCTTACTTCAGAAACATCCATTCTATGACTTCACGCACTTCCATTCTATGACTTCACACTCCTCATTTCTGAGTTGACACACCTCTATTCTGTGATTTCACACACCTCCAATTTGACTTCACACACCCCCATTCTATGACTTCACACACCCCCATTGTGACTTCACACACTCCATTCTATGAGTTCACACACCTCCATTCTGATTTCACACACCCCCATTCTATGACTTAACACACCTTCATTCTTACTTAACAAACATCCATTCTATGACTTCACACACCTCCATTCTGTGACTTCACACACCTCCATTCTGAGTTCACACACCTCCATTCTGTGACTTCACACACCTCCATTCTGACTTCACACAGCTCCATTGTATGACGTCACACACCTCCATTCTGTGCCTTCACACACCTCCATTCTATGACTTAACACACCTTCATTCTTACTTAACAAACATCCATTCTATGACTTCACACACCTCCATTCTGTGACTTCACACACCTCCATTCTATTACTTCGCATACCTGCATTGTGACTTCACACACCTCCATTCTATGAGTTCACACACCTCCATTCTGACTTCACACACCTCCATTCTATGACTTCAAACACCTCCATTCTGACTTCACACACCTCCATTCTATGACTTCACACAAATCCATCTCACTTCACACACCTCCATTCCATGACTTCACACACCTCCATTCGATGAATTCACACACCTCCATTCTTTGACTTCATGCACCTCCATTCTATGAGTTCACACACCTCCATTCTGTGACTTCACACATCTTTATTGTTTGACTTCACACACCTCCATTCTTTGACTTCACACACCTCCATTCCATGACTTCACACACCTCCATTCTATGAGTTCACACACATCCATTCTATGAGTTCACACACCTCCATTTTGACTTCACACACATCCATTCTTTGACTTCATACACCTACATTCTCACTTCAGAAACATCCATTCTATGACTTCACGCACCTCCATTCTATGACTTCACAAATCTCCGTTCTGTGACCACACACCTCCATTCTGAGTTCCCACACCTCCATTCTGTGACTTCACCCACCTCCATCCTGACTTCACACATCTCCATTCTGACTTCACAAACCTCAATTCTTTGACTTCACACACCTCCATTCTATGATTTCACACACTTCCATTCTATGAATTCACACACCTCCATCCTATGACTTCACACACCTCCATTCTATGACTTCACACACCTCCATTCTCTGACTTCACACACCTCAATTCTGTGACTTCACACACCTCCATTATGACTTCACACACATCCATTCTATGACTTCACACACCTCCGTTCTGTGACTTCACACACCTCCATTCTGAGTTCACACACCTCCATTCTGTGACTTCACACACCTCCAATCTGACTTCACACAGCTCCATTCTATGACTTCACACACCTCCATTCTGTGACTTCACACACCTCCATCCCATGACTTCACACACCTCCATTCGATGACTTCACACACCTCCATTCTTTGACTTCACACACCTCCATTCCATGAGTTCACACACCTTCATTTGTGACTCTACACAACACCTTTTTGATTTCACACACCTCCATTCTTTGATTTCACACACCTCCATTCTGTGACTTCACACACCTTTATTGTTTGACTTCACACACCTACATTCTTTGACTTCACACACCTCCATTCCATGACTTCACATACCTCCATTCTCTGAGTTCACACACCTCCATTCTATGAGTTCACACACCTCCATTTTGACTTCACACTCCTCCATTCTCTGACTACACACACCTTCATTCTTACTTCAGAAACATCCATTCTATGACTTCACGCACTTCCATTCTATGACTTCACACTCCTCATTTCTGAGTTGACACACCTCTATTCTGTGATTTCACACACCTCCAATTTGACTTCACACACCCCCATTCTATGACTTCACACACCCCCATTGTGACTTCACACACTCCATTCTATGAGTTCACACACCTCCATTCTGATTTCACACACCTCCATTCTATGACTTCACACAGCTGCATTCTGACTTCAGACACCTCCGTTCTGTGACTTAACACACCACAATTTTGACTTCAAACACCTTCATTCTGTGACTTCACACACCTCCATTCTTTGACTTAACACACCTGCATTCTGTGACTTCACACACCACCATTGTTTGACTTCACACACCTATATTCTTGGACTTCACACACCTCCATTCCATGACTTCACACATCTCCATTTTATGAGTTCACACACCTCCATTTTGACTTCACACACCTCCATTCTATGACTTCACACACCTTCATTCTACTTCAGAAACATCCATTCTATGACTTCACAGACCTCCATTCTATGACTTCACAAACCTCCATTCTGAGACTTCACACACCTCCATTCTGAGTTCACACACCTCAATTCCGTGACTTCACACACCTCCATTCTGTGACTTCACACACCTCCATTCTGTGACTTCACACACCTCCATTCTATGATTTCTCACCCCTCCATTCTATTAATTCACACACCTCCATTCTGTGACTTCACACAACTCCATTCTATAACTTCCCACACCTCCATTCTGTGACTTCACACACCTCCATTCTGAGTTCACAAACCTCGATTCTGTGACTTAACGCACCTTCATTCTGTGACTTCACACACCTCCATTCTATGACTTCACACACCTCCATTCTATGACTTCACACACCTCCAGTCTTTGACTTCACACCCTCCATTCTGTGACTTTACACACCTCCATTCTATAACTTCACACACCTCCATTGTGACTTCCCACACCTCCAATCTGAGTTCACACACCTCCGTTCTGACTTCACACAGCTCCATAAAATGACATCACACACCATTCTGTGACTTCGCACACCTCCATTCTGACTTCACACAGCTCCATTCTCTGACTTCCCACACCTCCGTTCTATAATTTCACACACCTCCATTCTATGACTTCACACACCTTCATTCTTACTTAACAAACATCCATTCTATGACTTCACACACCTCCATTCTATGAGTTCACACACCTCCTTTCTGTGAGTTCACACACCTCAATTCTGTGACTTCACACACTTCCTTATGACTTCACACACATCCATTCTATGACTTCACACACCTCCATTCTATGACTTCACACACCTCCATTTTGGGACTTCACACACCTCCATTCTGAGTTCACACACCTCCATTCTGTGACTTCACACACCTCCAATCTGACTTCACACAGCTTAATGCTATGACTTCACAAACCTCCATTCTGTGACTTCACACACCTCCATTCTATGACTTCACACACCTCCATTGTGACTTCACACACCTCCATTCCATGAGTTCACTCACCTCCATTCTGACTTCACACACCTCCATTCTATGATTTCACACACCTCCATTCTGACTTCACACACCTCCATTCTATGATTTCACACAGCTCCATTCTGACTTCACACACCTCCATTCTATGACTTCACACACCTCCATTCTATGACTTCACACACCTAGATTCTGTGACTTCACACACCTCCGGTCTGAGTTCACACACCTCAATTCTGTGACTTCACACACCTCCATTCTGACTTCATCCAGCTCCATTCAATAACTTCACACAACTCCATTCTGTGAATTCGCACACCTCCAATCTGACTTCACACAGCTCCACTCTATGCCTTCCCACACCTCCATTCTATGATTTCACACACCTCCATTCTATGACTTCACACACCTCCATTCTGTGATTTCACACACCTCCATTCTGAGTTCAAACACCTCCGTTCTGTGACTTAACACACCTCCATTCTGTGACTTCACACACCAACATTCTGAGTACACACACCTCCATTCTGTGACTTCACACACCTCCATTCTGACTTCAAACAGCTCCAATCTATGACTTCACACACGTCCATTCTGTGCCTTCACACACCTCCATTCTATGATTTAACACACCTTCATTCTTACTTCACAAACATCCATTCTATGACTTTACACACCTCCATTCTATGACTTCACGCACCTCCATTCTATGACTTCACAAACCTCCATTCTGTGACTTCACACACCTCAATTCTGTGACTTCACACACCTCCATTATGACTTCACACACATCCATTCTATGACTTCACACACCTCCATTCTATGACTTCACACACCTTCATTGTGCGACTTCACACACCTCCATTCTGAGTTCACACACCTCCATTATGTGACTTCACACATCTCCATTCTGACTTCACACACCTCCATTCTATGACTTCACACACCTCCATTCTGACTTCACACACCTCCATTCTATGACTTCACACAACTCCATTCTGACTTCAGACACCTCCATTCTATGAGTTCACACACGTGCCTTGTGACTTCACACACCTCCATTCTATGACTTCACACACCTCCATTCTGACTTCACACACCTCCATTCTGACTTCACAAACATCAATTCTGTGACTTCACACACCTCCATTCTTTCGCTTCACACATCTCCATTGTGAGTTCACACACCTGCATTCTGAATTCACACATCAATTCTGTGACTTTACACACCTCCATTCTATGACTTCACACACCTCCATACTATGACTTCACACACCTCCATTCTATGACTTCACAAACCTCCATTCTGACTTCACACACCTCCATTCTGACTTCACAAACATCAATTCTGTGACTTCACACACTTCCATTCTATGACTTCACACACCTCCATTCTATGACTTCACACACCTCCATTCTATGACTTCACACACTTCCATTCTTTGACTTCACACACCTCCATTTTTTGACTTCACACATCTCCATTGTGAGATCACACACCTCCATTCTATGACTTCACACACCTCCATTCTGACTTCACACAGCTCCATTCTATGACTTCACACACCTCCATTCTGTGCCTTCACACATCTCCATTTTATGACTTAACACACCTTCATTCTTTCTTCACAAACATTCATTCTATGACTTCACACACCTCCATTCTATGACTTCACACACCTCCATTGTATGACTTCCACACCTCCATTCTGTGACTTCACACACCACCATTCTATGAATTCACATACCTCCATTGTGACTTCACACACCTCCATTCTATGAGTTCACGCTCCTCCATTCTGTCTTCACACACCTCCATTCTATGACATCACACAACTCTATTCTGACTTCACACACCTCCATTCTATAACTTCACACAACTCCATTCTGACTTCACACACCTCCATTCTGTGACTTCACACACCTCCATTCCATGACTTCACACACCTCCATTCGATGCCTTCACACACCTCCATTCTTTGACTTCACACACCTCCATTCTGTGAGTTCACACACCTCCATTTGTGATTCTACACACCACCTTTTTGACTTCACACACCTCCAATCTGTGATTTCACATACCTCCATTCTGTGACTTCACACACCTTTATTGTTTGACTTCACACACCTCCATTCTTTGACTTCACACACCTCCTTTCCATGACTTCACACACCTCCATTCTATGACTTCACACACCTCCATTCTATGAGTTCACACACCTCCATTTTGACTTCACAAACCTCCATTCTATGACTTCACACACCTTCATTCTTACTTCAGAAACATCCATTACAGGACTTCACGCACTTACATTCTATGACTTCACAAATCTCCGTTCTCTGATTTCACACACCTCCATTCTGAGTTCACACACCTCCATTCTCTGAGTTCACACACCTCCATTCTGTGACTTAACACACCTCCATTCTATGACTTCACAGACCTCCATTCTGTGACTTCACACAACTTTATTGTTTGACTTCACACACCTCCATTCTGGGACTTCACACACCTCCATTGTGAGTTCACACACCTCCATTCTGTGACTTCACGCACCTCCATTCTGTGACTTCACACACCTCCATTCTGTGACTACACACATCTCCATTCTGTGACTTCACACACCTCCATTCTATGACTTCACACACGTCCATTCTGTGACTTCACACACCACCATTCTGTGACTTCACACACCTCAATTTTGACTTCTCACACTTCCATTCTTTGACTTCACACACCTCCATTCTGTGACTTCACACACCACCATTGTTTGACTTCACACACCTCCATTTTTTGACTTCACACACCTCCATTCCATGACTTCACGCATCTCCATTTTATGAGTTCGCACAACTCCATTTTGACTTCACACACCTCCATTCTATGAGTTCACACACCTCCATTCTGACTTCACACACCTCCATTCTATGACTTCATACAACTCCATTCTGACTTCACACACCTCCATTCTGTGACTTCACACACCTCCATTCCGTGACTTCACACACCTCCATTCGATGCCTTCACACACCTCCATTCTGTGTCTTCACACACCTCCATTCTGAGTTCCCACACCTCAATTCTCTGACTTCACACACCTAAATTCTGGCTTCACACACCTCCATTCTATGACTTCACACAATAACTTTCTATGACCTCACACACCTCCATTCTTTGACTTCACACACCTCCATTGTGAGTTCACACACCTCCATTCTATGACTTCACACACCTCCATTATGACTTCACACAGCTCCATTCTATGACTTCACACACCTCCAATCTGTGCCTTCACACACCTCCATTCTATGACTTAACACACCTTAATTCTTACTTCACAAACATCCATTCTATGATCACACACCTCCATTCTATGACTTCACACACCTCCATTCTATGACTTCACACACCTCCATTCAGTGACTTCACACACCTCAATTCTGTGACTTCACACACCTCCATTATGACTTCACACACCTGCATTCTATGACTTCACACACCTCCATTCTATGACTTCACACCTCCATTCTGTGACTTCACACAACACCATTCTGAGTTCACACACCTCCATTCTGTGACTTCACACACCTCAATTCTCACTTCACACCTTCATTCTATGACTTCTCACACCTCCATACTGTGACTTCACACACCTCCATTCTATGATTTCACACACTTCCATTGTGACTTCACACACCTCCATCCTATGAGTTCACACACCTCCATTCTGACTTCATACACCTCCATTCTATGACTTCACACAACTCCACTCTGACTTCACACACCTGCATTCTATGACTTCACACAAGTCCATTCTGACTTCACACACCTCCATTCTGTGACTTCACACAACTCCATTCTGACTTCAGACACCTCCATTCTATGAGTTCACACACGTGCATTGTGACTTCACACACCTCCATTCTATGACTTCACACACCTCCATTGTGACTTCGTACACCTCCATTCTGACTTCACAAACATCAATTCTGTGACTTCACACACCTCCATTCTATGACTTCACACACCTCCATTGTGAGTTCACACACCTCCATTCTGAATTCACAAACGTCAATTCTGTGACTTCACACACCTCCATCTATGACTTCACACACCTCCATTCTATGACTTCGCACACCTCCATTATGACTTCACACACATCCATTCTATGACTTCACACACCTCCATTCTATGACTTCACACACCTTCATTGTGCGACTTCACACACCTCCATTCTGAGTTCATACACCTCCATTATGTGACTTCTCACAACTCCATTCTGACTTCACACACCTCCATTCTATGACTTCACACACCTCCATTCTGACTTCACACACCTCCATTCTATGACTTCACACAACTCCATTCTGACTTCAGACACCTCCATTCTATGAGTTCACACACGTGCCTTGTGACTTCACACACCTCCATTCTATGACTTCACACACCTCCATTCTGACTTCACACACCTCCATTCTGACTTCACAAACATCAATTCTGTGACTTCACACACCTCCATTCTTTCGCTTCACACATCTCCATTGTGAGTTCACACACCTCCATTCTGAATTCACACATCAATTCTGTGACTTTACACACCTCCATTCTATGACTTCACACACCTCCATACTATGACTTCACACACCTCCATTCTATGACTTCACAAACCTCCATTCTGACTTCACACACCTCCATTCTGACTTCACAAACATCAATTCTGTGACTTCACACACTTCCATTCTATGACTTCACACACCTCCATTCTATGACTTCACACACCTCCATTCTATGACTTCACACACTTCCATTCTTTGACTTCACACACCTCCATTTTTTGACTTCACACATCTCCATTGTGAGTTCACACACCTCCATTCTATGACTTCACACACCTCCATTCTGACTTCACACAGCTCCATTCTATGACTTCACACACCTCCATTCTGTGCCTTCACACATCTCCATTTTATGACTTAACACACCTTCATTCTTTCTTCACAAACATTCATTCTATGACTTCACACACCTCCATTCTATGACTTCACACACCTCCATTGTATGACTTCCACACCTCCATTCTGTGACTTCACACACCACCATTCTATGAATTCACATACCTCCATTGTGACTTCACACACCTCCATTCTATGAGTTCACACTCCTCCATTCTGTCTTCACACACCTCCATTCTATGACATCACACAACTCTATTCTGACTTCACACACCTCCATTCTATAACTTCACACAACTCCATTCTGACTTCACACACCTCCATTCTGTGACTTCACACACCTCCATTCCATGACTTCACACACCTCCATTCGATGACTTCACACACCTCCATTCTTTGACTTCACACACCTCCATTCTGTGAGTTCACACACCTCCATTTGTGACTCTACACACCACCTTTTTGACTTCACACACCTCCATTCTGTGATTTCACATACCTCCATTCTGTGACTTCACACACCTTTATTGTTTGACTTCACACACCTCCATTCTTTGACTTCACACACCACCTTTCCATGACTTCACACACCTCCATTCTATGACTTCACACACCTCCATTCTATGAGTTCACACACCTCCATTTTGACTTCACAAACCTCCATTCTATGACTTCACACACCTTCATTCTTACTTCAGAAACATCCATTACAGGACTTCACGCACTTACGTTCTATGACTTCACAAATCTCCGTTCTGTGATTTCACACACCTCCATTCTGAGTTCACACACCTCCATTCTCTGAGTTCACACACCTCCATTCTGTGACTTAACACACCTCCATTCTATGACTTCACAGACCTCCATTCTGTGACTTCACACACCTTTATTGTTTGACTTCACACACCTCCATTCTGGGACTTCACACACCTCCATTGTGAGTTCACACACCTCCATTCTGTGACTTCACGCACCTCCATTCTGTGACTTCACACACCTCCATTCTGTGACTACACACATCTCCATTCTGTGACTTCACACACCTACATTCTATGACTTCACACACCTCCATTCTGTGACTTCACACACCACCATTCTCTGACTTCACACACCTCAATTTTGACTTCTCACACTTCCATTCTTCGACTTCACACACCTCCATTCTGTGACTTCACACACCACCATTGTTTGACTTCACACACCTCCATTTTTTGACTTCACACACCTCCATTCCATGACTTCACGCATCTCCATTTTATGAGTTTGCACAACTCCATTTTGACTTCACACACCTCCATTCTATGAGTTCACACACCTCCATTCTGACTTCACACACCTCCATTCTATGACTTCATACAACTCCATTCTGACTTCACACACCTCCATTCTGTGACTTCACACACCTCCATTCCGTGACTTCACACACCTCCATTCGATGCCTTCACACACCTCCATTCTGTGTCTTCACACACCTCCATTCTGAGTTCACACACCTCAATTCTCTGACTTCACACACCTCAATTCTGGCTTCACACACCTCCATTCTATGACTTCACACAATAACTTTCTATGACCTCACACACCTCCATTCTTTGACTTCACACACCTGCATTCTGAGTTCACACACCTCCATTCTCTGAGTTCACAAACCTCCATTCTGTGACTTAACACACCTCCATTCTATGACTTCACAGACCTCCATTCTGTGACTTCACACACCTTTATTGTTTGACTTCACACACCTCCATTCTGGGACTTCACACACCTCCATTGTGAGTTCAAACACCTCCATTCTGTGACTTCACACACCTCCATTCTGTGACTTTACACACCTCCATTCTGTGACTACACACATCTCCATTCTGTGCCTTCACACACCTCCATTCTATGACTTCACACACCTCCATTCTGTGACTTCACACACCACCATTCTGTGATTTCACACACCTCAATTTTGACTTCACACACTTCCATTCTTTGACTTCACACACCTCCATTCTGTGACTTCACACACCACCATTGTTTGACTTCACACACCTCCATTTTTGGACTTCACACACCTCCATTCCATGACTTCACGCATCTCCATTTTATGAGTTCGCACAACTGCATTTTGACTTCACACACCTCCATTCTATGAGTTCACACACCTCCATTGTGACTTCACACACCTCCATTCCATGAGTTCACTCACCTCCATTCTGACTTCACACACCTCCATTCTGTGACTTCACACACCTCCATTCCGTGACTTCACACACCTCCATTCAATGCCTTCACACACCTCCATTCTGTGACTTCACACACCACCATTGTTTGACTTCACACACCTCCATTTTTGGACTTCACACACCTCCATTCCATGACTTCACACATCTCCATTTTATGAGTTCGCACACCTCCATTTTGACTTCACACACCTCCATTCTGTGACTTCACACACCTTCATTCTACTTCAGAAACGTCCATTCTATGACTTCACACACCTCCATTCTATGACTTCACAAACCTCCATTCTGTGTCTTCACACACCTCCATTCTGAGTTCACACACCTCAATTCTCTGACTTCACACACCTCAATTCTTGCTTCACACACCTCCATTCTATGACTTCACGCAATAACTTTCTATGACTTCACACACCTCCATTCTTTGACTTCACACACCTCCATTGTGAGTTCACACACCTCCATTCTATGACTTCACACACCTCCATTATGACTTCACACAGCTGCATTCTATGACTTCACACACCTCCAATCTGTGCCTTCACTCACCTCCATTCTATGACTTAACACACCTTCATTCTTACTTCACAAACATCCATTCTATGATCACACACCTCCATTCTATGACTTCACACACCTCCATTCTATCACTTCACACACTTCCATTCAGTGACTTCACACACCTCAATTCTGTGACTTCACACACCTCCATTATGACTTCACACACCTGCATTCTATGACTTCACACACCTCCATTCTATGACTTCACACCTCCATTCTGTGACTTCACACAACACCATTCTGAGTTCACACACCTCCATTCTGTGACTTCACACACCTCAATTCTCACTTCACACAGCTTCATTCTATGACTTCTCACACCTCCATACTGTGACTTCACACACCTCCATTCTATGATTTCACACACTTCCATTGTGACTTCACACACCTCCATCCTATGAGTTCACACACCTCCATTCTGACTTCACACACCTCCATTCTATGACTTCACACACCTCCACTCTGACTTCACACACCTCCATTCTATGACTTCACACAAGTCCATTCTGACTTCACTCACCTCCATTCTGTGACTTCACACAACTCCATTCTGACTTCAGACACCTCCATTCTATGAGTTCACACACGTGCATTGTGACTTCACACACCTCCATTCTATGACTTCACTCACCTCCATTCTGTCTTCGCACACCTCCATTCTGACTTCACAAACATCAATTCTGTGACTTCACACACCTCCATTCTATGACTTCAAACACCTCCATTGTGAGTTCACACACCTCCATTCTGAATTCACAAACGTCAATTCTGTGACTTCACACACCTCCATCTATGACTTCACACACCTCCATTCTATGACTTCGCACACCTCCATTCTATGACTTCACACACTTCCATTCTTTGACTTCACACACGTCCATTTTTTGACTTCACACATCTCCATTGTGAGTTCACACACCTCCATTCTATGACTTCACACACCTCCATTCTGACCTCACACAGCTCCATTCTATGACTTCACACACCTCCATTCTGTGGCTTCACACATCTCCATTTTATGACTTAACACACCTTCATTCTTACTTCTCAAACATTCATTCTATGACTTCACACACCTCCATTCTATGACTTCACACACCTCCATTCTATGACTTTACACACCTCCATTCTGTGACTTCACACACCTCAATTCTGTGACTTCACACACCTACATTATGACTTCACACACCTCCATTCTATGAGTTCACACACCTCCATTCTGTCTTCACACACCTACATTCTATGACTTCCACACCTCCATTCTGTGACTTCACACACCACCATTCTATGACTTCACATACCTCCATTGTGACTTCACACACCTCCATTCTATGAGTTCACACACCTCCATTCTGACTTCACACACCTCCATTCTATGACTTCACACACCTCCAATCGATGCCTTCACACACCTACATTCTGTGACTTCACACACCACCATTGTTTGACTTCACACACCTCCATTTTTGGACTTCACACACCTCCATTCCATGACTTCACACATCTCCATTTTATGAGTTGGCACACCTCCATTTTGACTTCACACACCTCCATTCTGTGACTTCACACACCTTCATTCTACTTCAGAAACATCCATTCTATGACTTCACACACCTCCATTCTGTGACTTCACAAACCTCCATTCTGAGTTCACACACATCAATTCTCTGACTTCACACACCTCAATTCTGGCTTCACACACCTCCATTCTATGACTTCACACAATTCCTTTCTATGACTTCACACACCTCCATTCTTTCACTTCACACACCTCCATTGTGAGTTCACACACCTCCATTCTATGGCTTCACACACCTCCATTATGACTTCACACAGCTCCATTCTATGACTTCACACACCTCCATTCTATGACTTCACACACCTCCATTCAGTGACTTCACACACCTTAATTCTGTGACTTCACACACCTCCATTATGACTTCACACACCTCCATTCTATGACTTCACACACCTCCATTCTATGACTTCACACCTCCATTTTGTGACTTCACACACCTCCATTCTATGACTTCACACCTCCATTCTGTGACTTCACACACCTCCATTCTGAGTTCACACACCTCCATCCTGTGACTTCACACACCTCAATTCTCACTTCACACAGCTTCATTCTTTGACTTCACACACCTCCATGCTGTGAATTCACACACCTCCATTCTATGATTTCACACACCTCCATTGTGCCTTCACACACTTCCATTCTATGAGTTCACACACCTCCATTGTGGCTTCACACACCTCCATTCTATGACTTCACACACCTCCATTCTGACTTCACACACCTCCATTCTATGACTTCACACAAGTCCATTCTGACTTCACACACCTCCATTCTGTGACTTCACACACCTCCATTCCATGACTTCACACACCTCCATTCGATGACTTCACACACCTCCATTCTTTGACTTCACACACCACCATTCTATGATTTCACACACCTCCGTTCTGACTTCACACACCTCCATTCTATGACTTCACACACCTCCATTCTGTGACTTCACATACCTCAATTCTGTGACTTCACACACCTCCATTATGACTTCACACACCTCCATTCTATGACTTCACACACCTCCATTCTATGACTTCACACACCTAGATTCTGTGACTTCACACACCTCCGTTCTGAGTGCACACACCTCAATTCTGTGACTTCACACACCTCCATTCTGACTTCACCCAGCTCCATTCAATGACTTCACACACCTCCATTCTGTGAGTTCGCACACCTCCAATCTGAATTCACACAGCTCCACTCTATGCCTTCCCACACCTCCATTCTATGAGTTCACACACCTCCATTCTATGACTTCACACACCTCCATTCTGTGATTTCACACACCTCCCTTCTGAGTTCAAACACCTCCGTTCTGTGACTTTACACACCTCTATTCTGTGACTTCACACACCACCATTCTGAGTCCACACACCTCCATTCTGGGACTTCACACACCTCCATTCTGACTTCAAACAGCTCCATTCTATGACTTCACACACCTCCATTCTGCGCCTTCACACACCTCCATTCTATGATTTAACACACCTTCATTCTTACTTCACAAACATCCATTCTATGACTTCACACACCTCCATTCTATGACTTCACACACCTCCATTCTGTGACTTCACACACCTCAATTCTGTGACTTCACACACCTCCATTATGACTTCACACACATCCATTCTCTGACTTCACACACCTCCATTCTATGACTTCACACACCTTCATTCTGTGACTTCACACACCTCCATTCTGAGTTCACACACCTCGATTCTGTGACGTCACACAACTCCAATCTGACTTCATACAACTCCATTGTATGTCTTCACACACCTCCATTCTTTGACTTCACACACCTCCATTCTATGACTTCACACACCTCCATTGTGACATCACACAGCTCCATTCTATGAGTTCACACACCTCCATTCTGACTTCACACACCTCCATTCTATGACTTCACACACCTCCATTCTGACTTCACACACCTCCATTCTATGACTTCACACAACTCCATTCTGACTTCAGACACCTCCATTCTATGAGTTCACACACGTGCACTGTGACTTCACACACCTCCATTCTATGACTTCACACACCTCCATTCTGACTTCACACACCTCCATTCTGACTTCACAAACAAAAATTCTGTGACTTCACACACCTCCATTCTTTCGCTTCTCACACCTCCATTGTGAGTTCACACACCTCCATTCTGAATTCACAAACATCAATTCTGTGACTTCACACACCTCCATTCTATGACTTCACACACCTCCATACTATGACTTCACACACCTCCATTCTATGACTTCACAAACCTCCATTCTGACTTCACACACCTCCATTCTGACTTCACAAACATCAATTCTGTGACTTCACACACCTCCATTCTATGACTTCACACACCTCCATTCTATGACTTCACACACCTCCACTCTATGACTTCACACACTTCCATTCTTTGACTTCACACACCTCCATTCTATGACTTCACACACCTCCATTGTGACTTCGTACACCTCCATTCTGACTTCACAAACATCAATTCTGTGACTTCACACACCTCCATTCTATGACTTCACACACCTCCATTGTGAGTTCACACACCTCCACTCTGAATTCACAAACGTCAATTCTGTGACTTCACACACCTCCATCTATGACTTCACACACCTCCATTCTATGACTTCACACACCTCCATTCTATGACTTCACACACTTCCATTCTTTGACTTCACACACCTCAATTCTGTGACTTCGCACACCTCCATTATGACTTCACACACATCCATTCTATGACTTCACACACCTCCATTCTATGACTTCACACACCTTCATTGTGCGACTTCACACACCTCCATTCTGAGTTCACACACCTCAATTATGTGACTTCTCACAACTCCATTCTGACTTCACACACCTCCATTCTATGACTTCACACACCTCCATTCTGACTTCACACACCTCCATTCTATGACTTCACACAACTCCATTCTGACTTCAGACACCTCCATTCTATGAGTTCACACACGTGCCTTGTGACTTCACACACCTCCATTCTATGACTTCACACACCTCCATTCTGACTTCACACACCTCCATTCTGACTTCACAAACATCAATTCTGTGACTTCACACACCTCCATTCTTTCGCTTCACACATCTCCATTGTGAGTTCACACACCTGCATTCTGAATTCACACATCAATTCTGTGACTTTACACACCTCCATTCTATGACTTCACACACCTCCATACTGTGACTTCACACACCTCCATTCTATGATTTCACACACTTCCATTGTGACTTCACACACCTCCATCCTATGAGTTCACACACCTCCATTCTGACTTCACACACCTCCATTCTATGACTTCACACACCTCCACTCTGACTTCACACACCTCCATTCTATGACTTCACACAAGTCCATTCTGACTTCACACACCTCCATTCAGTGACTTCACACACCTTAATTCTGTGACTTCACACACCTCCATTATGACTTCACACACCTCCATTCTATGACTTCACACACCTCCATTCTATGACTTCACACCTCCATTTTGTGACTTCACACACCTCCATTCTATGACTTCACACCTCCATTCTGTGACTTCACACACCTCCATTCTGAGTTCACACACCTCCATCCTGTGACTTCACACACCTCAATTCTCACTTCACACAGCTTCATTCTTTGACTTCACACACCTCCATGCTGTGAATTCACACACCTCCATTCTATGATTTCACACACCTCCATTGTGCCTTCACACACTTCCATTCTATGAGTTCACACACCTCCATTGTGGCTTCACACACCTCCATTCTATGACTTCACACACCTCCATTCTGACTTCACACACCTCCATTCTATGACTTCACACAAGTCCATTCTGACTTCACACACCTCCATTCTGTGACTTCACACACCTCCATTCCATGACTTCACACACCTCCATTCGATGACTTCACACACCTCCATTCTTTGACTTCACACACCACCATTCTATGATTTCACACACCTCCGTTCTGACTTCACACACCTCCATTCTATGACTTCACACACCTCCATTCTGTGACTTCACATACCTCAATTCTGTGACTTCACACACCTCCATTATGACTTCACACACCTCCATTCTATGACTTCACACACCTCCATTCTATGACTTCACACACCTAGATTCTGTGACTTCACACACCTCCGTTCTGAGTGCACACACCTCAATTCTGTGACTTCACACACCTCCATTCTGACTTCACCCAGCTCCATTCAATGACTTCACACACCTCCATTCTGTGAGTTCGCACACCTCCAATCTGAATTCACACAGCTCCACTCTATGCCTTCCCACACCTCCATTCTATGAGTTCACACACCTCCATTCTATGACTTCACACACCTCCATTCTGTGATTTCACACACCTCCCTTCTGAGTTCAAACACCTCCGTTCTGTGACTTTACACACCTCTATTCTGTGACTTCACACACCACCATTCTGAGTCCACACACCTCCATTCTGGGACTTCACACACCTCCATTCTGACTTCAAACAGCTCCATTCTATGACTTCACACACCTCCATTCTGCGCCTTCACACACCTCCATTCTATGATTTAACACACCTTCATTCTTACTTCACAAACATCCATTCTATGACTTCACACACCTCCATTCTATGACTTCACACACCTCCATTCTGTGACTTCACACACCTCAATTCTGTGACTTCACACACCTCCATTATGACTTCACACACATCCATTCTCTGACTTCACACACCTCCATTCTATGACTTCACACACCTTCATTCTGTGACTTCACACACCTCCATTCTGAGTTCACACACCTCGATTCTGTGACGTCACACAACTCCAATCTGACTTCATACAACTCCATTGTATGTCTTCACACACCTCCATTCTTTGACTTCACACACCTCCATTCTATGACTTCACACACCTCCATTGTGACATCACACAGCTCCATTCTATGAGTTCACACACCTCCATTCTGACTTCACACACCTCCATTCTATGACTTCACACACCTCCATTCTGACTTCACACACCTCCATTCTATGACTTCACACAACTCCATTCTGACTTCAGACACCTCCATTCTATGAGTTCACACACGTGCACTGTGACTTCACACACCTCCATTCTATGACTTCACACACCTCCATTCTGACTTCACACACCTCCATTCTGACTTCACAAACAAAAATTCTGTGACTTCACACACCTCCATTCTTTCGCTTCACACACCTCCATTGTGAGTTCACACACCTCCATTCTGAATTCACAAACATCAATTCTGTGACTTCACACACCTCCATTCTATGACTTCACACACCTCCATACTATGACTTCACACACCTCCATTCTATGACTTCACAAACCTCCATTCTGACTTCACACACCTCCATTCTGACTTCACAGACATCAATTCTGTGACTTCACACACCTCCATTCTATGACTTCACACACCTCCATTCTATGACTTCACACACCTCCACTCTATGACTTCACACACTTCCATTCTTTGACTTCACACACCTCCATTCTATGACTTCACACACCTCCATTGTGACTTCGTACACCTCCATTCTGACTTCACAAACATCAATTCTGTGACTTCACACACCTCCATTCTATGACTTCACACACCTCCATTGTGAGTTCACACACCTCCACTCTGAATTCACAAACGTCAATTCTGTGACTTCACACACCTCCATCTATGACTTCACACACCTCCATTCTATGACTTCACACACCTCCATTCTATGACTTCACACACTTCCATTCTTTGACTTCACACACCTCAATTCTGTGACTTCGCACACCTCCATTATGACTTCACACACATCCATTCTATGACTTCACACACCTCCATTCTATGACTTCACACACCTTCATTGTGCGACTTCACACACCTCCATTCTGAGTTCACACACCTCAATTATGTGACTTCTCACAACTCCATTCTGACTTCACACACCTCCATTCTATGACTTCACACACCTCCATTCTGACTTCACACACCTCCATTCTATGACTTCACACAACTCCATTCTGACTTCAGACACCTCCATTCTATGAGTTCACACACGTGCCTTGTGACTTCACACACCTCCATTCTATGACTTCACACACCTCCCTTCTGACTTCACACACCTCCATTCTGACTTCACAAACATCAATTCTGTGACTTCACACACCTCCATTCTTTCGCTTCACACATCTCCATTGTGAGTTCACACACCTGCATTCTGAATTCACACATCAATTCTGTGACTTTACACACCTCCATTCTATGACTTCACACACCTCCATACTGTGACTTCACACACCTCCATTCTATGATTTCACACACTTCCATTGTGACTTCACACACCTCCATCCTATGAGTTCACACACCTCCATTCTGACTTCACACACCTCCATTCTATGACTTCACACACCTCCACTCTGACTTCACACACCTCCATTCTATGACTTCACACAAGTCCATTCTGACTTCACACACCTCCATTCTGTGACTTCACACAACTCCATTCTGACTTCAGACACCTCCATTCTATGAGTTCACACACGTGCATTGTGACTTCACACACCTCCATTCTATGACTTCACACACCTCCATTCTGTCTTCGCACACCTCCATTCTGACTTCACAAACATCAATTCTGTGACTTCACACACCTCCATTCTATGACTTCACACACCTCCATTGTGAGTTCACACACCTCCATTCTGAATTCACAAACGTCAATTCTGTGACTTCACACACCTCCATCTATGACTTCACACACCTCCATTCTATGACTTCGCACACCTCCATTCTATGACTTCACACACTTCCATTCTTTGACTTCACACACCTCCATTTTTTGACTTCACACACCTCCATTCTGAGTTCACACAACTCCATTCAGTGACTTCACACACCTCCATTCTGACTTCACACTCCTCCATTCTATGACTTCCCACACCTCCTTTCTATGACTTCACCCTCCTCCAATCTATGACTACACACCTTTATTATGACTTCACACACCTCCATTCCGTGACTTCCCACACCTCCATTCGATGCCTTCACACACCTCCATTCTGTGACTTCACACACCACCATTGTTTGACTTCACACACCTCCATTTTTGGACTTCACACACCTCCATTCCATGACTTCACACATCTCCATTTTATGAGTTCGCACACCTCCATTTTGACTTCACACACCTCCATTCTGTGACTTCACACACCTTCATTCTACTTCAGAAACGTCCATTCTATGACTTCACACACCTCCATTCTATGACTTCACAAACCTCCATTCTGTGTCTTCACACACCTCCATTCTGAGTTCACACACCTCAATTCTCTGACTTCACACACCTCAATTCTTGCTTCACACACCTCCATTCTATGACTTCACGCAATAACTTTCTATGACTTCACACACCTCCATTCTTTGACTTCACACACCTCCATTGTGAGTTCACACACCTCCATTCTATGACTTCACACACCTCCATTATGACTTCACACAGCTCCATTCTATGACTTCACACACCTCCAATCTGTGCCTTCACACACCTCCATTCTATGACTTAACACACCTTCATTCTTACTTCACAAACATCCATTCTATGATCACACACCTCCATTCTATGACTTCACACACCTCCATTCTATGACTTCACACACCTCCATTCAGTGACTTCACACACCTCAATTCTGTGACTTCACACACCTCCATTATGACTTCACACACCTGCATTCTATGACTTCACACACCTCCATTCTATGACTTCACACCTCCATTCTGTGACTTCACACAACACCATTCTGAGTTCACAAACCTCCATTCTGTGACTTCACACACCTCAATTCTCACTTCACACAGCTTCATTCTATGACTTCTCACACCTCCATAATGTGACTTCACACACCTCCATTCTATGATTTCACACACTTCCATTGTGACTTCACACACCTCCATCCTATGAGTTCACACACCTCCATTCTGACTTCACACACCTCCATTCTATGACTTCACACACCTCCACTCTGACTTCACACACCTCCATTCTATGACTTCACACAAGTCCATTCTGACTTTACACACCTCCATTCTGTGACTTCACACAACTCCATTCTGACTTCAGACACCTCCATTCTATGAGTTCACACACGTGCATTGTGACTTCACACACCTCCATTCTATGAATTCACACACCTCCATTCTGTCTTCGCACACCTCCATTCTGACTTCACAAACATCAATTCTGTGACTTCACACACCTCCATTCTATGACTTCACACACCTCCATTGTGAGTTCACACACCTCCATTCTGAATTCACAAACGTCAATTCTGTGACTTCACACACCTCCATCTATGACTTCACACACCTCCATTCTATGACTTCGCACACCTCCATTCTATGACTTCACACACTTCCATTCTTTGACTTCACACACCTCCATTTTTTGACTTCACACATCTCCATTGTGAGTTCACACACCTCCATTCTATGACTTCACACACCTCCATTCTGACTTCACACAGCTCCATTCTATGACTTCACACACCTCCATTCTGTGGCTTCACACATCTCCATTTTATGACTTAACACACCTTCATTCTTACTTCTCAAACATTCATTCTATGACTTCACACACCTCCATTCTATGACTTCACACACCTCCATTCTATGACTTTACACACCTCCATTCTGTGACTTCACACACCTCAATTCTGTGACTTCACACACCTACATTATGACTTCACACACCTCCATTCTATGAGTTCACACACCTCCATTCTGTCTTCACACACCTACATTCTATGACTTCCACACCTCCATTCTGTGACTTCACACACCACCATTCTATGACTTCACATACCTCCATTGTGACTTCACACACCTCCATTCTATGAGTTCACACACCTCCATTCTGACTTCACACACCACCATTGTTTGACTTCACACACCTCCATTTTTGGACTTCACACACCTCCATTCCATGACTTCACACATCTCCATTTTATGAGTTGGCACACCTCCATTTTGACTTCACACACCTCCATTCTGTGACTTCACACACCTTCATTCTACTTCAGAAACATCCATTCTATGACTTCACACACCTCCATTCTGTGACTTCACAAACCTCCATTCTGAGTTCACACACATCAATTCTCTGACTTCACACACCTCAATTCTGGCTTCACACACCTCCATTCTATGACTTCACACAATTCCTTTCTATGACTTCACACACCTCCATTCTTTCACTTCACACACCTCCATTGTGAGTTCACACACCTCCATTCTATGGCTTCACACACCTCCATTATGACTTCACACAGCTCCATTCTATGACTTCACACACCTCCAATCTGTGCCTTCACACACCTCCATTCTATGACTTAACACACCTTCATTCTTACTTCACAAATATCCATTCTATGATCACACACCTCCATTCTATGACTTCACACACCTCCATTCTATGACTTCACACACCTCCATTCAGTGACTTCACACACCTTAATTCTGTGACTTCACACACCTCCATTATGACTTCACACACCTCCATTCTATGACTTCACACACCTCCATTCTATGACTTCACACCTCCATTTTGTGACTTCACACACCTCCATTCTATGACTTCACACCTCCATTCTGTGACTTCACACACCTCCATTCTGAGTTCACACACCTCCATCCTGTGACTTCACACACCTCATTTCTCACTTCACACAGCTTCCTTCTTTGACTTCACACACCTCCATGCTGTGAATTCACACACCTCCATTCTATGATTTCACACACCTCCATTGTGCCTTCACACACTTCCATTCTATGAGTTCACACACCTCCATTGTGGCTTCACACACCTCCATTCTATGACTTCACACACCTCCATTCTGACTTCACACACCTCCATTCTATGACTTCACACAAGTCCATTCTGACTTCACACACCTCCATTCTGTGACTTCACACACCTCCATTCCATGACTTCACACACCTCCATTCGATGACTTCACACACCTCCATTCTTTGACTTCACACACCACCATTCTATGATTTCACACACCTCCGTTCTGACTTCACACACCTCCATTCTATGACTTCACACACCTCCATTCTGTGACTTCACACACCTCCATTCTATGACTTCACACACCTAGATTCTGTGACTTCACACACCTCCGTTCTGAGTGCACACACCTCAATTCTGTGACTTCACACACCTCCATTCTGACTTCACACACCTCCATTCTATGACTTCACACAAGTCCATTCTGACTTCACACACCTCCATTCTGTGACTTCACACACCTCCATTCCATGACTTCACACACCTCCATTCGATGACTTCACACACCTCCATTATTTGACTTCACACTCCTCCATTCTATGATTTCACACACCTCCGTTCTGACTTCACACACCTCCATTCTATGACTTCACACACCTCCATTCTGTGCCTTCACATACCTCAATTCTGTGACTTCACACACCTCCATTATGACTTCACACACCTCCATTCTATGACTTCACACACCTCCATTCTATGACTTCACACACCTAGATTCTGTGACTTCACACACCTCCGTTCTGAGTTCACACACCTCAATTCTGTGACTTCACACACCTCCATTCTGACTTCACCCAGCTCCATTCAATGACTTCACACACCTCCATTCTGTGACTTCGCACACCTCCAATCTGAATTCACACAGCCCCACTCTATGCCTTCCCACACCTCCATTCTATGAGTTCACACACCTCCATTCTATGACTTCACACACCTCCATTCTGTGATTTCACACACCTCCATTCTGAGTTCAAACACCTCCGTTCTGTGACTTAACACTCCTCCATTCTGTGACTTCACACACCACCATTCTGAGTCCACACACCTCCATTCTGGGACTTCACACACCTCCATTCTGACTTCAAACAGCTCCATTCTATGACTTCACACACCTCCATTCTGTGCCTTCACACACCTCCATTCTATGATTTAACACACCTTCATTCTTACTTCACAAACATCCATTCTATGACTTCACACACCTCCATTCTATGACTTCACACACCTCCATTCTGTGACTTCACACACCTCAATTCTGTGACTTCACACACCTCCATTATGACTTCACACACATCCATTCTATGACTTCACACACCTCCATTCTATGACTTCACACACCTTCATTCTGTGACTTCACACACCTCCATTCTGAGTTCACACACCTCCATTCTGTGACTTCACACAACTCCAATCTGACTTCACACAGCTCCATTCTATGACTTCACACACCTCCATTCTTTGACTTAACACACCTCCATTCTATGACTTCACACACCTCCATTGTGACTTCACACAGCTCCATTCTATGAGTTCACACACCTCCATTCTGACTTCGCACACCTCCATTCTATGACTTCACACACCTACATTCTGAGTTCACACACCTCCATTCTATGACTTCACACAAATCCATTCTGACTTCAGACACCTCCATTCTATGAGTTCACACACGTGCATTGTGACTTCACACACCTCCATTCTATGACTTCACACACCTCCATTCTGACTTCACACACCTCCATTCTGACTTCACAAACATCAATTCTGTGACTTCACACACCTCCATTCTTTCGCTTCACACACCTCCATTGTGAGTTCACACACCTCCATTCTGAATTCACAAACATCAATTCTGTGACTTCACACACCTCCATTCTATGACTTCACACACCTCCATACTATGATTTCACACACCTCCATTCTATGACTTCACAAACCTCCATTCTGACTTCACACACCTCCATTCTGACTTCACAAACATCAATTCTGTGACTTCACACACCTCCATTCTATGACTTCACACACCTCCATTCTATGAATTCCCACACCTCCATTCTATGACTTCAGACACTTCCATTCTTTGACTTCACACACCTCCATTTTTTGACTTCACACATCTCCATTGTGAGTTCACACACCTCCATTCTATGACTTCACACACCTCCATTCTTTCACTTCACACACCTCCATTGTGAGTTCACACACCTCCATTCTATGGCTTCACACACCTCCATTATGACTTCACACAGCTCCATTCTATGACTTCACACACCTCCAATCTGTGCCTTCACACACCTCCATTCTATGACTTAACACACCTTCATTCTTACTTCACAAATATCCATTCTATGATCACACACCTCCATTCTATGACTTCACACACCTCCATTCTATGACTTCACACACCTCCATTCAGTGACTTCACACACCTTAATTCTGTGACTTCACACACCTCCATTATGACTTCACACACCTCCATTCTATGACTTCACACACCTCCATTCTATGACTTCACACCTCCATTTTGTGACTTCACACACCTCCATTCTATGACTTCACACCTCCATTCTGTGACTTCACACACCTCCATTCTGAGTTCACACACCTCCATCCTGTGACTTCACACACCTCATTTCTCACTTCACACAGCTTCCTTCTTTGACTTCACACACCTCCATGCTGTGAATTCACACACCTCCATTCTATGATTTCACACACCTCCATTGTGCCTTCACACACTTCCATTCTATGAGTTCACACACCTCCATTGTGGCTTCACACACCTCCATTCTATGACTTCACACACCTCCATTCTGACTTCACACACCTCCATTCTATGACTTCACACAAGTCCATTCTGACTTCACACACCTCCATTCTGTGACTTCACACACCTCCATTCCATGACTTCACACACCTCCATTCGATGACTTCACACACCTCCATTCTTTGACTTCACACACCACCATTCTATGATTTCACACACCTCCGTTCTGACTTCACACACCTCCATTCTATGACTTCACACACCTCCATTCTGTGACTTCACACACCTCCATTCTATGACTTCACACACCTAGATTCTGTGACTTCACACACCTCCGTTCTGAGTGCACACACCTCAATTCTGTGACTTCACACACCTCCATTCTGACTTCACACACCTCCATTCTATGACTTCACACAAGTCCATTCTGACTTCACACACCTCCATTCTGTGACTTCACACACCTCCATTCCATGACTTCACACACCTCCATTCGATGACTTCACACACCTCCATTATTTGACTTCACACTCCTCCATTCTATGATTTCACACACCTCCGTTCTGACTTCACACACCTCCATTCTATGACTTCACACACCTCCATTCTGTGCCTTCACATACCTCAATTCTGTGACTTCACACACCTCCATTATGACTTCACACACCTCCATTCTATGACTTCACACACCTCCATTCTATGACTTCACACACCTAGATTCTGTGACTTCACACACCTCCGTTCTGAGTTCACACACCTCAATTCTGTGACTTCACACACCTCCATTCTGACTTCACCCAGCTCCATTCAATGACTTCACACACCTCCATTCTGTGACTTCGCACACCTCCAATCTGAATTCACACAGCCCCACTCTATGCCTTCCCACACCTCCATTCTATGAGTTCACACACCTCCATTCTATGACTTCACACACCTCCATTCTGTGATTTCACACACCTCCATTCTGAGTTCAAACACCTCCGTTCTGTGACTTAACACTCCTCCATTCTGTGACTTCACACACCACCATTCTGAGTCCACACACCTCCATTCTGGGACTTCACACACCTCCATTCTGACTTCAAACAGCTCCATTCTATGACTTCACACACCTCCATTCTGTGCCTTCACACACCTCCATTCTATGATTTAACACACCTTCATTCTTACTTCACAAACATCCATTCTATGACTTCACACACCTCCATTCTATGACTTCACACACCTCCATTCTGTGACTTCACACACCTCAATTCTGTGACTTCACACACCTCCATTATGACTTCACACACATCCATTCTATGACTTCACACACCTCCATTCTATGACTTCACACACCTTCATTCTGTGACTTCACACACCTCCATTCTGAGTTCACACACCTCCATTCTGTGACTTCACACAACTCCAATCTGACTTCACACAGCTCCATTCTATGACTTCACACACCTCCATTCTTTGACTTAACACACCTCCATTCTATGACTTCACACACCTCCATTGTGACTTCACACAGCTCCATTCTATGAGTTCACACACCTCCATTCTGACTTCGCACACCTCCATTCTATGACTTCACACACCTACATTCTGAGTTCACACACCTCCATTCTATGACTTCACACAAATCCATTCTGACTTCAGACACCTCCATTCTATGAGTTCACACACGTGCATTGTGACTTCACACACCTCCATTCTATGACTTCACACACCTCCATTCTGACTTCACACACCTCCATTCTGACTTCACAAACATCAATTCTGTGACTTCACACACCTCCATTCTTTCGCTTCACACACCTCCATTGTGAGTTCACACACCTCCATTCTGAATTCACAAACATCAATTCTGTGACTTCACACACCTCCATTCTATGACTTCACACACCTCCATACTATGATTTCACACACCTCCATTCTATGACTTCACAAACCTCCATTCTGACTTCACACACCTCCATTCTGACTTCACAAACATCAATTCTGTGACTTCACACACCTCCATTCTATGACTTCACACACCTCCATTCTATGAATTCCCACACCTCCATTCTATGACTTCAGACACTTCCATTCTTTGACTTCACACACCTCCATTTTTTGACTTCACACATCTCCATTGTGAGTTCACACACCTCCATTCTATGACTTCACACACCTCCATTCTGACTTCACACAGCTCCATTCTATGACTTCACACACCTCCATTCTGTGCCTTCACACATCTCCATTTTATGTCTTAACACGCCTCCATTCTTTGACTTCACACACCTCCTTTCTATGAGTTCACACACCTCCTTTTGTGACTCTACACACCACCTTTTTGACTTCACACACCTCCATTCTGTGATTTCACATACCTCCATTCTGTGACTTCACACACCTTTATTGTTTGACTTCACACACCTCCATTCTTTGACTTCACACACCTCCTTTCCATGACTTCACACACCTCCATTCTATGAGTTCACACACCTCCATTCTATGAGTTCACACACCTCCATTTTGACTTCACAAACCTCCATTCTATGACTTCACACACCTTCATTCTTACTTCAGAAACATACATTATAGGACTTCACGCACTTCCATTCTATGACTTCACAAATCTCCGTTCTGTGATTTCACACACCTCCATTCTGAGTTCACACACCTCCATTCTCTGAGTTCACACACCTCCATTCTGTGACTTAACACACCTCCATTCTATGACTTCACAGACCTCCATTCTGTGACTTCACACACCTTTATTGTTTGACTTCACACACCTCCATTCTAGGACTTCACACACCTCCATTGTGAGTTCACACACCACCATTCTGTGACTTCACACACCTCCATTCTGTGACTTCACACACCTCCATTCTATGACTTAACACACCTTCATTCTTACTTCACAAACATCCATTCTATGATCACAAACCTCCATTCTATGACTTCACACACCTGCATTCTATGACTTCACACACCTCCATTCTGTGACTTCACACACCTCAATTCTGTGACTTCACACACCTCCATTATGACTTCACACACCTCCATTCTATGACTTCACACCTCCATTCTTTGACTTCACACACCTCCATTTTGAGTTCACACACATACATTCTGTGAAATCACAAACCTCCATTTGTGACGTTACACACCACCATTTCACTTCACACACCTCCATTCTGTGACTTCACACACCTCCATTCTGTGACTTCACACACCTCAGTTCTGTGACTTCACACACCTCCATTATGACTTCACAGATATCCATTCTATGACTTCACACACCTCCATTCTATGACTTCACACACCTTCATTCTGTGACTTCACACACCTCCATTCTGAGTTCACACACCTCCATTCTGTGACTTCACACAACTCCAATCTGACTTCACACAGCTCCATTCTATGACTTCACACACCTCCATTCTTTGACTTCACACACCTCCATTCTATGACTTCACACACCTCCATTGTGACTTCACACAGCTCCATTCTATGAGTTCACACACCTCCATTCTGACTTCACACACCTCCATTCTATGACTTCACACACCTCCATTCTGACTTCACACACCTCCATTCTATGACTTCACACAAATCCATTCTGACTTCAGTCACCTCCATTCTATGAGTTCACACACATGCATTGTGACTTCACACACCTCCATTCTATGACTTCACACACCTCCATTCTGACTTCACACACCTCCATTCTGACTTCACAAACATCAATTCTGTGACTTCACACACCTCCATTCTTTCGCTTCACACACCTCCATTGTGAGTTCACACACCTCCATTCTGAATTCACAAACATCAATTCTGTGACTTCACACACCTCCATTCTATGACTTCACACACCTCCATACTATGACTTCACACACCTCCATTCTATGACTTCACAATCCTCCATTCTGACTTCACACATCTCCATTCTGACTTCACAAACATCAATTCTGTGACTTCACACACCTCCATTCTATGACTTCACACACCTCCATTCTATGACTTCACACACTTCCATTCTTTGACTTCACACACCTCCATTTTTGACTTCACACATCTCCATTGTGAGTTCACACACCTCCATTCTATGACTTCACACACCTCCATTCTGACTTCACACAGCTCCATTCTAGGACTTCACACACCTCCATTCTGTGCCTTCACACATCTCCATTTTATGACTTAACACACCTTCATTCTTTCTTCACAAACATTCATTCTATGACTTCACACACCTCCATTCTATGACTTCACACACCTCCATTCTATGACACCACACCTCCATTCTGTGACTTCACACACCACCATTCTATGACTTCACATACCTCCATTGTGACTTCACACACCTCCATTCTATGAGTTCACACACCTCCATTCTGTCTTCACACACCTCCATTCTATGACATCACACACCTCCATTCTGACTTCACAGACCTCCATTCTATAACTTCACACACCTCCATTCTGACTTCACACACCTCCATTCTGACTTCACAAACATCAATTCTGTGACTTCACACCTCCATTCTTTCGCTTCACACACCTCCATTGTGAGTTCACACACCTCCATTCTGAATTCACAAACATCAATTCTGTGACTTCACACACCTCCATTCTATGACTTCACACACCTCCATACTATGATTTCACACACCTCCATTCTATGACTTCACAAACCTCCATTCTGACTTCACACACCTCCATTCTGACTTCACAAACATCAATTCTGTGACTTCACACACCTCCATTCTATGACTTCACACACCTCCATTCTATGACATCCCACACCTCCATTCTATGACTTCACACACTTCCATTCTTTGACTTCACACACCTCCATTTTTTGACTTCACACATCTCCATTGTGAGTTCACACACCTCCATTCTATGACTTCACACACCTCCATTCTGACTTCACACAGCTCCATTCTATGACTTCACACACCTCCATTCTGTGCCTTCACACATCTCCATTTTATGTCTTAACACACCTTCATTCTTTATTCACAAACATTCATTCTATGACTTCACACACCTCCATTCTATGACTTCACACACCTCCATTCTATGACACCACACCTCCATTCTGTGACTTCACACACCACCATTCTATGACTTCACATACCTCCATTGTGACTTCACACACCTCCATTCTATGACATCACACACCTCCATTCTGACTTCAGACACCTCCATTCTATAACTTCACACAACTCCATTCTGACTTCACACACCTCCATTCTGTGACTTCACACACCTCCATCATGACTTCACACACCTCCATTCGATGCCTTCACACACCTCCATTCTTTGACTTCACACACCTCCTTTCTATGAGTTCACACACCTCCTTTTGTGACTCTACACACCACCTTTTTGACTTCACACACCTCCATTCTGTGATTTCACATACCTCCATTCTGTGACTTCACACACCTTTATTGTTTGACTTCACACACCTCCATTCTTTGACTTCACACACCTCCTTTCCATGACTTCACACACCTCCATTCTATGAGTTCACACACCTCCATTCTATGAGTTCACACACCTCCATTTTGACTTCACAAACCTCCATTCTATGACTTCACACACCTTCATTCTTACTTCAGAAACATCCATTATAGGACTTCACGCACTTCCATTCTATGACTTCACAAATCTCCGTTCTGTGATTTCACACACCTCCATTCTGAGTTGACACACCTCCATTCTCTGAGTTAACACACCTCCATTCTGTGACTTAACACACCTCCATTCTATGACTTCACAGACCTCCATTCTGTGACTTCACACACCTTTATTGTTTGACTTCACACACCTCCATTCTGGGACTTCACACACCTCCATTGTGAGTTCACACACCACCATTCTGTGACTTCACACACCTCCATTCTGTGACTTCACACACCTCCATTCTGTGACTTCACACATCTCCTATCTGTGACTTCACACACCTCCATTCTATGTCTTCACACACCTCTATACTGTGACTTCACACACCTCCATTCTGTGACTTCACACACCTCAATTTTGACTTCACACACCTCCATTCTTTGACTTCACACACCTCCATTGTGATTTCACACACCTCCATTCTATGACTTCACACACCTCCATTATGACTTCATATAGCTCCATTCTATGACTTCATACACCTCCATTCTGTGCCTTCACACACCTCCATTCTATGACTTAACACACCTTCATTCTTACTTCACAAACATCCATTCTATGATCACAAACCTCCATTCTATGACTTCACACACCTCCATTCTATGACTTCACACACCTCCATTCTGTGACTTCACACACCTCAATTCTGTGACTTCACACACCTCCATTATGACTTCACACACCTCCATTCTATGACTTCACACCTCCATTCTTTGACTTCACACACCTCCATTTTGAGTTCACACACATACATTCTGTGAAATCACAAACCTCCATTTGTGACGTTACACACCACCATTTCACTTCACACACCTCCATTCTGTGACTTCACACACCTCCATTCTGTGACTTCACACACCTCAGTTCTGTGACTTCACACACCTCCATTATGACTTCACAGATATCCATTCTATGACTTCACACACCTGCATTCTATGACTTCACACACCTTCATTCTGTGACTTCACACACCTCCATTCTGAGTTCACACACCTCCATTCTGTGACTTCACACAACTCCAATCTGACTTCACACAGCTCCATTCTATGACTTCACACACCTCCATTCTTTGACTTCACACACCTCCATTCTATGACTTCACACACCTCCATTGTGACTTCACACAGCTCCATTCTATGAGTTCACACACCTCCATTCTGACTTCACACACCTCCATTCTATGACTTCACACACCTCCATTCTGACTTCACACACCTCCATTCTGACTTCACAAACATCAATTCTGTGACTTCACACACCTCCATTCTTTCGCTTCACACACCTCCATTGTGAGTTCACACACCTCCATTCTGAATTCACAAACATCAATTCTGTGACTTCACACACCTCCATTCTATGACTTCACACACCTCCATACTATGACTTAACACACCTCCATTCTATGACTTCACAAACCTCCATTCTGACTTCACACATCTCCATTCTGACTTCACAAACATCAATTCTGTGACTTCACACACCTCCATTCTATGACTTCACACACCTCCATTCTATGACTTCACACACCTCCATTCTATGACTTCACACACTTCCATTCTTTGACTTCACACACCTCCATTTTTGACTTCACACATCTCCATTGTGAGTTCACACACCTCCATTCTATGACTTCACACACCTCCATTCTGACTTCACACAGCTCCATTCTAGGACTTCACACACCTCCATTCTGTGCCTTCACACATCTCCATTTTATGACTTAACACACCTTCATTCTTTCTTCACAAACATTCATTCTATGACTTCACACACCTCCATTCTATGACTTCACACACCTCCTTTCTATGACACCACACCTCCATTCTGTGACTTCACACACCACCATTCTATGACTTCACATACCTCCATTGTGACTTCACACACCTCCATTCTATGAGTTCACACACCTCCATTCTGTCTTCACACACCTCCATTCTATGACATCACACACCTCCATTCTGACTTCACAGACCTCCATTCTATAACTTCACACAACTCCATTCTGACTTCACACACCTCCATTCTGTGACTTCACACAACTCCATCATGACTTCACAGACCTCCATTCGATGCCTTCACACACCTCCAATCTTTGACTTCACACACCTCCATTCTATGAGTTCACACACCTCCTTTTGTGACTCTACACACCACCTTTTTGACTTCACACACCTCCATTCTGTGATTTCACATACCTCCATTCTGTGACTTCACACACCTTTATTGTTTGACTTCACACACCTCCATTCTTTGACTTCACACACCTCCCTTCCATGACTTCACACACCTCCATTCTATGAGTTCACACACCTACATTCTATGAGTTCACACACCTCCATTTTGACTTCACAAACCTCCATTCTATGACTTCACACACCTTCATTCTTACTTCAGAAACATCCATTATAGGACTTCACGCACTTCCATTCTATGACTTCACAAATCTCCGTTCTGTGATTTCACACACCTCCATTCTGAGTTGACACACCTCCATTCTCTGAGTTAACACACCTCCATTCTGTGACTTAACACACCTCCATTCTATGACTTCACAGACCTCCATTCTGTGACTTCACACACCTTTATTGTTTGACTTCACACACCTCCATTCTGGGACTTCACACACCTCCATTGTGAGTTCACACACCACCATTCTGTGACTTCACACACCTCCATTCTGTGACTTCACACACCTCCATTCTGTGACTTCACACATCTCCTATCTGTGACTTCACACACCTCCATTCTATGTCTTCACACACCTCTATACTGTGACTTCACACACCTCCATTCTGTGACTTCACACACCTCAATTTTGACTTCACACACCTCCATTCTTTGACTTCACACACCTCCATTGTGATTTCACACACCTCCATTCTATGACTTCACACACCTCCATTATGACTTCATATAGCTCCATTCTATGACTTCATACACCTCCATTCTGTGCCTTCACACACCTCCATTCTATGACTTAACACACCTTCATTCTTACTTCACAAACATCCATTCTATGATCACAAACCTCCATTCTATGACTTCACACACCTCCATTCTATGACTTCACACACCTCCATTCTGTGACTTCACACACCTCAATTCTGTGACTTCACACACCTCCATTATGACTTCACACACCTCCATTCTATGACTTCACACCTCCATTCTTTGACTTCACACACCTCCATTTTGAGTTCACACACATACATTCTGTGAAATCACAAACCTCCATTTGTGACGTTACACACCACCATTTCACTTCACACACCTCCATTCTGTGACTTCACACACCTCCATTCTGTGACTTCACACACCTCAGTTCTGTGACTTCACACACCTCCATTATGACTTCACAGATATCCATTCTATGACTTCACACACCTGCATTCTATGACTTCACACACCTTCATTCTGTGACTTCACACACCTCCATTCTGAGTTCACACACCTCCATTCTGTGACTTCACACAACTCCAATCTGACTTCACACAGCTCCATTCTATGACTTCACACACCTCCATTCTTTGACTTCACACACCTCCATTCTATGACTTCACACACCTCCATTGTGACTTCACACAGCTCCATTCTATGAGTTCACACACCTCCATTCTGACTTCACACACCTCCATTCTATGACTTCACACACCTCCATTCTGACTTCACACACCTCCATTCTGACTTCACAAACATCAATTCTGTGACTTCACACACCTCCATTCTTTCGCTTCACACACCTCCATTGTGAGTTCACACACCTCCATTCTGAATTCACAAACATAAATTCTGTGACTTCACACACCTCCATTCTATGACTTCACACACCTCCATACTATGACTTCACACACCTCCATTCTATGACTTCACAAACCTCCATTCTGACTTCACACATCTCCATTCTGACTTCACAAACATCAATTCTGTGACTTCACACACCTCCATTCTATGACTTCACACACCTCCATTCTATGACTTCACACACCTCCATTCTATGACTTCACACACTTCCATTCTTTGACTTCACACACCTCCATTTTTGACTTCACACATCTCCATTGTGAGTTCACACACCTCCATTCTATGACTTCACACACCTCCATTCTGACTTCACACAGCTCCATTCTAGGACTTCACACACCTCCATTCTGTGCCTTCACACATCTCCATTTTATGACTTAACACACCTTCATTCTTTCTTCACAAACATTCATTCTATGACTTCACACACCTCCATTCTATGACTTCACACACCTCCATTCTATGACACCACACCTCCATTCTGTGACTTCACACACCACCATTCTATGACTTCACATACCTCCATTGTGACTTCACACACCTCCATTCTATGAGTTCACACACCTCCATTCTGTCTTCACACACCTCCATTCTATGACATCACACACCTCCATTCTGACTTCACAGACCTCCATTCTATAACTTCACACAACTCCATTCTGACTTCACACACCTCCATTCTGTGACTTCACACAACTCCATCATGACTTCACAGACCTCCATTCGATGCCTTCACACACCTCCAATCTTTGACTTCACACACCTCCATTCTATGAGTTCACACACCTCCTTTTGTGACTCTACACACCACCTTTTTGACTTCACACACCTCCATTCTGTGATTTCACATACCTCCATTCTGTGACTTCACACACCTTTATTGTTTGACTTCACACACCTCCATTCTTTGACTTCACACACCTCCCTTCCATGACTTCACACACCTCCATTCTATGAGTTCACACACCTACATTCTATGAGTTCACACACCTCCATTTTGACTTCACAAACCTCCATTCTATGACTTCACACACCTTCATTCTTACTTCAGAAACATCCATTATAGGACTTCACGCACTTCCATTCTATGACTTCACAAATCTCCGTTCTGTGATTTCACACACCTCCATTCTGAGTTGACACACCTCCATTCTCTGAGTTAACACACCTCCATTCTGTGACTTAACACACCTCCATTCTATGACTTCACAGACCTCCATTCTGTGACTTCACACACCTTTATTGTTTGACTTCACACACCTCCATTCTGGGACTTCACACACCTCCATTGTGAGTTCACACACCTCCATTCTGTGACTTCACACACCTCCATTCTGTGACTTCACACACCTCCATTCTGTGACTACACACATCTCCTATCTGTGACTTCACACACCTCCATTCTATGTCTTCACACACCTCTATACTGTGACTTCACACACCTCCATTCTGTGACTTCACACACCTCAATTTTGACTTCACACACCTCCGTTCTTTGACTTCACACACCTCCATTGTGATTACACACACCTCCATTCTATGACTTCACACACCTCCATTATGACTTCATATAGCTCCATTCTATGACTTCACACACCTCCATTCTGTGCCTTCACACACCTCCATTCTATGACTTAACACACCTTCATTCTTACTTCACAAACATCCATTCTATGATCACACACCTCCATTCTATGACTTCACACACCTCCATTCTATGACTTCACACACCTCCATTCTGTGACTTCACACACCTCCATTCTGTGACTTCACACACCTCAATTTTGACTTCACACACTTCCATTCTTTGACTTCACACACCTCCATTCTGTGACTTCGCACACCTCCATTGTTTGACTTCACACACCTCCATTCTTTGACTTCACACACCTCCATTCCATGACTTCACACACCTATACTCTATCAGTTCACACACATCCATTCTATGAGTTCACACACTACCATTTTGACTTCACACACCTCCATTCTATGACTTCACACACCTACATTCTTACTTCAGGAACATCCATTGTATGAATTCACCCACCTCCATTCTATGACTTCACACACCTCCATTCGATGCCTTCACACACCTCCATTCTTTGACTTCACACACCTCCTTTCTATGAGTTCACACACCTCCTTTTGTGACTCTACACACCACCTTTTTGACTTCACACACCTCCATTCTGTGATTTCACATACCTCCATTCTGTGACTTCACACACCTTTATTGTTTGACTTCACACACCTCCATTCTTTGACTTCACACACCTCCTTTCCATGACTTCACACACCTCCATTCTATGAGTTCACACACCTCCATTCTATGAGTTCACACACCTCCATTTTGACTTCACAAACCTCCATTCTATGACTTCACACACCTTCATTCTTACTTCAGAAACATCCATTATAGGACTTCACGCACTTCCATTCTATGACTTCACAAATCTCCGTTCTGTGATTTCACACACCTCCATTCTGAGTTGACACACCTCCATTCTCTGAGTTCACACACCTCCATTCTGTGACTTAACACACCTCCATTCTATGACTTCACAGACCTCCATTCTGTGACTTCACACACCTTTATTGTTTGACTTCACACACCTCCATTCTGGGACTTCACACACCTCCATTGTGAGTTCACACACCACCATTCTGTGACTTCACACACCTCCATTCTGTGACTTCACACACCTCCATTCTGTGACTACACACATCTCCTATCTGTGACTTCACACACCTCCATTCTATGTCTTCACACACCTCTATACTGTGACTTCACACACCTCCATTCTGTGACTTCACACACCTCAATTTTGACTTCACACACCTCCATTCTTTGACTTCACACACCTCCATTGTGATTTCACACACCTCCATTCTATGACTTCACACACCTCCATTATGACTTCATATAGCTCCATTCTATGACTTCATACACCTCCATTCTGTGCCTTCACACACCTCCATTCTATGACTTAACACACCTTCATTCTTACTTCACAAACATCCATTCTATGATCACAAACCTCCATTCTATGACTTCACACACCTCCATTCTATGACTTCACACACCTCCATTCTGTGACTTCACACACCTCAATTCTGTGACTTCACACACCTCCATTATGACTTCACACACCTCCATTCTATGACTTCACACCTCCATTCTTTGACTTCACACACCTCCATTTTGAGTTCACACACATACATTCTGTGAAATCACAAACCTCCATTTGTGACGTTACACACCACCATTTCACTTCACACACCTCCATTCTGTGACTTCACACACCTCCATTCTGTGACTTCACACACCTCAGTTCTGTGACTTCACACACCTCCATTATGATTTCACAGATATCCATTCTATGACTTCACACACCTGCATTCTATGACTTCACACACCTTCATTCTGTGACTTCACACACCTCCATTCTGAGTTCACACACCTCCATTCTGTGACTTCACACAACTCCAATCTGACTTCACACAGCTCCATTCTATGACTTCACACACCTCCATTCTTTGACTTCACACACCTCCATTCTATGACTTCACACACCTCCATTGTGACTTCACACAGCTCCATTCTATGAGTTCACACACCTCCATTCTGACTTCACACACCTCCATTCTATGACTTCACACACCTCCATTCTGACTTCACACACCTCCATTCTGACTTCACAAACATCAATTCTGTGACTTCACACACCTCCATTCTTTCGCTTCACACACATCCATTGTGAGTTCACACACCTCCATTCTGAATTCACAAACATAAATTCTGTGACTTCACACACCTCCATTCTATGACTTCACACACCTCCATACTATGACTTCACACACCTCCATTCTATGACTTCACAAACCTCCATTCTGACTTCACACATCTCCATTCTGACTTCACAAACATCAATTCTGTGACTTCACACACCTCCATTCTATGACTTCACACACCTCCATTCTATGACTTCACACACTTCCATTCTTTGACTTCACACACCTCCATTTTTGACTTCACACATCTCCATTGTGAGTTCACACACCTCCATTCTATGACTTCACACACCTCCATTCTGACTTCACACAGCTCCATTCTAGGACTTCACACACCTCCATTCTGTGCCTTCACACATCTCCATTTTATGACTTAACACACCTTCATTCTTTCTTCACAAACATTCATTCTATGACTTCACACACCTCCATTCTATGACTTCACACACCTCCATTCTATGACACCACACCTCCATTCTGTGACTTCACACACCACCATTCTATGACTTCACATACCTCCATTGTGACTTCACACACCTCCATTCTATGAGTTCACACACCTCCATTCTGTCTTCACACACCTCCATTCTATGACATCACACACCTCCATTCTGACTTCACAGACCTCCATTCTATAACTTCACACAACTCCATTCTGACTTCACACACCTCCATTCTGTGACTTCACACAACTCCATCATGACTTCACAGACCTCCATTCGATGCCTTCACACACCTCCAATCTTTGACTTCACACACCTCCATTCTATGAGTTCACACACCTCCTTTTGTGACTCTACACACCACCTTTTTGACTTCACACACCTCCATTCTGTGATTTCACATACCTCCATTCTGTGACTTCACACACCTTTATTGTTTGACTTCACACACCTCCATTCTTTGACTTCACACACCTCCCTTCCATGACTTCACACACCTCCATTCTATGAGTTCACACACCTACATTCTATGAGTTCACACACCTCCATTTTGACTTCACAAACCTCCATTCTATGACTTCACACACCTTCATTCTTACTTCAGAAACATCCATTATAGGACTTCACGCACTTCCATTCTATGACTTCACAAATCTCCGTTCTGTGATTTCACACACCTCCATTCTGAGTTGACACACCTCCATTCTCTGAGTTCACACACCTCCATTCTGTGACTTAACACACCTCCATTCTATGACTTCACAGACCTCCATTCTGTGACTTCACACACCTTTATTGTTTGACTTCACACACCTCCATTCTGGGACTTCACACACCTCCATTGTGAGTTCACACACCTCCATTCTGTGACTTCACACACCTCCATTCTGTGACTTCACACACCTCCATTCTGTGACTACACACATCTCCTATCTGTGACTTCACACACCTCCATTCTATGTCTTCACACACCTCTATACTGTGACTTCACACACCTCCATTCTGTGACTTCACACACCTCAATTTTGACTTCACACACCTCCGTTCTTTGACTTCACACACCTCCATTGTGATTACACACACCTCCATTCTATGACTTCACACACCTCCATTATGACTTCATATAGCTCCATTCTATGACTTCACACACCTCCATTCTGTGCCTTCACACACCTCCATTCTATGACTTAACACACCTTCATTCTTACTTCACAAACATCCATTCTATGATCACACACCTCCATTCTATGACTTCACACACCTCCATTCTATGACTTCACACACCTCCATTCTGTGACTTCACACACCTCCATTCTGTGACTTCACACACCTCAATTTTGACTTCACACACTTCCATTCTTTGACTTCACACACCTCCATTCTGTGACTTCGCACACCTCCATTGTTTGACTTCACACACCTCCATTCTTTGACTTCACACACCTCCATTCCATGACTTCACACACCTATACTCTATCAGTTCACACACATCCATTCTATGAGTTCACACACTACCATTTTGACTTCACACACCTCCATTCTATGACTTCACACACCTACATTCTTACTTCAGGAACATCCATTGTATGAATTCACCCAACTCCATTCTATGACTTCACACACCTCCATTCGATGCCTTCACACACCTCCATTCTTTGACTTCACACACCTCCTTTCTATGAGTTCACACACCTCCTTTTGTGACTCTACACACCACCTTTTTGACTTCACACACCTCCATTCTGTGATTTCACATACCTCCATTCTGTGAGTTCACACACCTTTATTGTTTGACTTCACACACCTCCATTCTTTGACTTCACACACCTCCTTTCCATGACTTCACACACCTCCATTCTATGAGTTCACACACCTCCATTCTATGAGTTCACACACCTCCATTTTGACTTCACAAACCTCCATTCTATGACTTCACACACCTTCATTCTTACTTCAGAAACATCCATTATAGGACTTCACGCACTTCCATTCTATGACTTCACAAATCTCCGTTCTGTGATTTCACACACCTCCATTCTGAGTTGACACACCTCCATTCTCTGAGTTCACACACCTCCATTCTGTGACTTAACACACCTCCATTCTATGACTTCACAGACCTCCATTCTGTGACTTCACACACCTTTATTGTTTGACTTCACACACCTCCATTCTGGGACTTCACACACCTCCATTGTGAGTTCACACACCACCATTCTGTGACTTCACACACCTCCATTCTGTGACTTCACACACCTCCATTCTGTGACTACACACATCTCCTATCTGTGACTTCACACACCTCCATTCTATGTCTTCACACACCTCTATACTGTGACTTCACACACCTCCATTCTGTGACTTCACACACCTCAATTTTGACTTCACACACCTCCATTCTTTGACTTCACACACCTCCATTGTGATTTCACACACCTCCATTCTATGACTTCACACACCTCCATTATGACTTCATATAGCTCCATTCTATGACTTCATACACCTCCATTCTGTGCCTTCACACACCTCCATTCTATGACTTAACACACCTTCATTATTACTTCACAAACATCCATTCTATGATCACAAACCTCCATTCTATGACTTCACACACCTCCATTCTATGACTTCACACACCTCAATTCTGTGACTTCACACACCTCCATTATGACTTCACACACCTCCATTCTATGACTTCACACCTCCATTCTTTGACTTCACACACCTCCATTTTGAGTTCACACACATACATTCTGTGAAATCACAAACCTCCATTTGGGACGTTACACACCACCATTTCACTTCACACACCTCCATTCTGTGACTTCACACACCTCCATTCTGTGACTTCACAAACCTCAGTTCTGTGACTTCACACACCTCCATTATGACTTCACACATATCCATTCTATGACTTCACACACCTCCATTCTATGACTTCACACATCTTCATTCTGTGACTTCACACACCTCCATTCTGAGTTCACACACCTCCATTCTGTGACTTCACACAACTCCAATCTGACTTCACACAGCTCCATTCTATGACTTCACACACCTCCATTCTTTGACTTCACACACCTCCATTCTATGACTTCACACACCTCCATTGTGACTTCACAGAGCTCCATTCTATGAGTTCACACACCTCCATTCTGACTTCACACACCTCCATTCTATGACTTCACACACCTCCATTCTGACTTCACACACCTCCATTCTATGACTTCACACAAATCCATTCTGACTTCAGTCACCTCCATTCTATGAGTTCACACACGTGCATTGTGACTTCACACACCTCCATTCTATGACTTCACACACCTCCATTCTGACTTCACACACCTCCATTCTGACTTCACAGACATCAATTCTGTGACTTCACACACCTCCATTCTTTCGCTTCACACACCTCCATTGTGAGTTCACACACCTCCATTCTGAATTCACAAACATCAATTCTGTGACGTCACACACCTCCATTCTATGACTTCACACAACTCCATACTATGACTTCACACACCTCCATTCTATGACTTCACAAACCTCCATTCTGACTTCACACATCTCCATTCTGACTTCACAAACATCAATTCTGTGACTTCACACACCTCCATTCTATGACTTCACACACCTCCATTCTATGACTTCACACACCTCCATTCTATGACTTCACACACCTCCATTCTATGACACCAGACCTCCATTCTGTGACTTCACACACCACCATTCTATGACTTCACATACCTCCATTGTGACTTCACACACCTCCATTCTATGAGTTCACACACCTCCATTCTGTCTTCACACACCTCCATTCTATGACATCACACACCTCCATTCTGACTTCACAGACCTCCATTCTATAACTTCACACAACTCCATTCTGACTTCACACACCTCCATTCTGTGACTTCACACAACTCCATCATGACTTCACAGACCTCCATTCGATGCCTTCACACACCTCCAATCTTTGACTTCACACACCTCCATTCTATGAGTTCACACACCTCCTTTTGTGACTCTACACACCACCTTTTTGACTTCACACACCTCCATTCTGTGATTTCACATACCTCCATTCTGTGACTTCACACACCTTTATTGTTTGACTTCACACACCTCCATTCTTTGACTTCACACACCTCCCTTCCATGACTTCACACACCTCCATTCTATGAGTTCACACACCTACATTCTATGAGTTCACACACCTCCATTTTGACTTCACAAACCTCCATTCTATGACTTCACACACCTTCATTCTTACTTCAGAAACATCCATTATAGGACTTCACGCACTTCCATTCTATGACTTCACAAATCTCCGTTCTGTGATTTCACACACCTCCATTCTGAGTTGACACACCTCCATTCTCTGAGTTAACACACCTCCATTCTGTGACTTAACACACCTCCATTCTATGACTTCACAGACCTCCATTCTGTGACTTCACACACCTTTATTGTTTGACTTCACACAACTCCATTCTGGGACTTCACACACCTCCATTGTGAGTTCACACACCACCATTCTGTGACTTCACACACCTCCATTCTGTGACTTCACACACCTCCATTCTGTGACTTCACACATCTCCTATCTGTGACTTCACACACCTCCATTCTATGTCTTCACACACCTCTATACTGTGACTTCACACACCTCCATTCTGTGACTTCACACACCTCAATTTTGACTTCACACACCTCCATTCTTTGACTTCACACACCTCCATTGTGATTTCACACACCTCCATTCTATGACTTCACACACCTCCATTATGACTTCATATAGCTCCATTCTATGACTTCATACACCTCCATTCTGTGCCTTCACACACCTCCATTCTATGACTTAACACACCTTCATTCTTACTTCACAAACATCCATTCTATGATCACAAACCTCCATTCTATGACTTCACACACCTCCATTCTATGACTTCACACACCTCCATTCTGTGACTTCACACACCTCAATTCTGTGACTTCACACACCTCCATTATGACTTCACACACCTCCATTCTATGACTTCACACCTCCATTCTTTGACTTCACACACCTCCATTTTGAGTTCACACACATACATTCTGTGAAATCACAAACCTCCATTTGTGACGTTACACACCACCATTTCACTTCACACACCTCCATTCTGTGACTTCACACACCTCCATTCTGTGACTTCACACACCTCAGTTCTGTGACTTCACACACCTCCATTATGACTTCACAGATATCCATTCTATGACTTCACACACCTGCATTCTATGACTTCACACACCTTCATTCTGTGACTTCACACACCTCCATTCTGAGTTCACACACCTCCATTCTGTGACTTCACACAACTCCAATCTGACTTCACACAGCTCCATTCTATGACTTCACACACCTCCATTCTTTGACTTCACACACCTCCATTCTATGACTTCACACACCTCCATTGTGACTTCACACAGCTCCATTCTATGAGTTCACACACCTCCATTCTGACTTCACACACCTCCATTCTATGACTTCACACACCTCCATTCTGACTTCACACACCTCCATTCTGACTTCACAAACATCAATTCTGTGACTTCACACACCTCCATTCTTTCGCTTCACACACCTCCATTGTGAGTTCACACACCTCCATTCTGAATTCACAAACATAAATTCTGTGACTTCACACACCTCCATTCTATGACTTCACACACCTCCATACTATGACTTCACACACCTCCATTCTATGACTTCACAAACCTCCATTCTGACTTCACACATCTCCATTCTGACTTCACAAACATCAATTCTGTGACTTCACACACCTCCATTCTATGACTTCACACACCTCCATTCTATGACTTCACACACCTCCATTCTATGACTTCACACACTTCCATTCTTTGACTTCACACACCTCCATTTTTGACTTCACACATCTCCATTGTGAGTTCACACACCTCCATTCTATGACTTCACACACCTCCATTCTGACTTCACACAGCTCCATTCTAGGACTTCACACACCTCCATTCTGTGCCTTCACACATCTCCATTTTATGACTTAACACACCTTCATTCTTTCTTCACAAACATTCATTCTATGACTTCACACACCTCCATTCTATGACTTCACACACCTCCATTCTATGACACCACACCTCCATTCTGTGACTTCACACACCACCATTCTATGACTTCACATACCTCCATTGTGACTTCACACACCTCCATTCTATGAGTTCACACACCTCCATTCTGTCTTCACACACCTCCATTCTATGACATCACACACCTCCATTCTGACTTCACAGACCTCCATTCTATAACTTCACACAACTCCATTCTGACTTCACACACCTCCATTCTGTGACTTCACACAACTCCATCATGACTTCACAGACCTCCATTCGATGCCTTCACACACCTCCAATCTTTGACTTCACACACCTCCATTCTATGAGTTCACACACCTCCTTTTGTGACTCTACACACCACCTTTTTGACTTCACACACCTCCATTCTGTGATTTCACATACCTCCATTCTGTGACTTCACACACCTTTATTGTTTGACTTCACACACCTCCATTCTTTGACTTCACACACCTCCCTTCCATGACTTCACACACCTCCATTCTATGAGTTCACACACCTACATTCTATGAGTTCACACACCTCCATTTTGACTTCACAAACCTCCATTCTATGACTTCACACACCTTCATTCTTACTTCAGAAACATCCATTATAGGACTTCACGCACTTCCATTCTATGACTTCACAAATCTCCGTTCTGTGATTTCACACACCTCCATTCTGAGTTGACACACCTCCATTCTCTGAGTTAACACACCTCCATTCTGTGACTTAACACACCTCCATTCTATGACTTCACAGACCTCCATTCTGTGACTTCACACACCTTTATTGTTTGACTTCACACACCTCCATTCTGGGACTTCACACACCTCCATTGTGAGTTCACACACCTCCATTCTGTGACTTCACACACCTCCATTCTGTGACTTCACACACCTCCATTCTGTGACTACACACATCTCCTATCTGTGACTTCACACACCTCCATTCTATGTCTTCACACACCTCTATACTGTGACTTCACACACCTCCATTCTGTGACTTCACACACCTCAATTTTGACTTCACACACCTCCATTCTTTGACTTCACACACCTCCATTGTGATTTCACACACCTCCATTCTATGACTTCACACACCTCCATTATGACTTCATATAGCTCCATTCTATGACTTCACACACCTCCATTCTGTGCCTTCACACACCTCCATTCTATGACTTAACACACCTTCATTCTTACTTCACAAACATCCATTCTATGATCACACACCTCCATTCTATGACTTCACACACCTCCATTCTATGACTTCACACTTCCATTCTGTGACTTCACACACCTCCATTCTGTGACTTCACACACCTCAATTTTGACTTCACACACTTCCATTCTTTGACTTCACACACCTCCATTCTGTGACTTCGCACACCTCCATTGTTTGACTTCACACACCTCCATTCTTTGACTTCACACACCTCCATTCCATGACTTCACACACCTATACTCTATCAGTTCACACACATCCATTCTATGAGTTCACACACTACCATTTTGACTTCACACACCTCCATTCTATGACTTCACACACCTACATTCTTACTTCAGGAACATCCATTGTATGAATTCACCCACCTCCATTCTATGACTTCACAAACCTCCATTCTATGACTTCACACTCCTCCCTTCTATGACTTCACACACCTCCATTCTATGACTTCACACACCTCCATTCTATGACTTCACACACCTCCATTCTGTGACTTCACACACCTCCATTCTGTGACTTCACACACCTCCATTCTATGAGTTCACACACCTGCATTGTGACTTCACACACCTCCATTCTATGACTTCACACACCTCCATTCTGACTTCACACACCTCCATTCTGACATCACAAACATCAATTCTGTGACTTCACACACCTCCATTCTTTGACTTCACACTCCTCCATTGTGAGTTCACACACGTCCATTCTGACTTCACAAACATCAATTCTGTGACTTCACACACATCCATGCCACGACTTCACACACCTCCATTCTATGACTTCACAAACCTCCATTCTGACTTCACAAACATCAATTCTGTGACTTCACACACCTCCATTCTATGACTTCAAACACCTCCATTCTATGACTTCACACACCTCCATTCTATGACTTCACACATTTCCATTCTTTGACTTCACACACCTCCATTCTTTGACTTCACACATCTCCATTGTGAGTTCACACACCTTCATTCTATGACTTCACACACCTCCATTCTGACTTCACACAGCTCCATTCTATGACTTCACACACCTCCATTCTCTGCCTTCACACATCTCCATTCTAGGACTTAACACACCTTCCTTCTTACTTCACAAACATCCATTCTATGACTTCACACACCTCCATTCTATGACTTCACACACCTCCATTCTATGACTTCACACACCTCCATTCTGTGACTTCACACATCTCAATTCTGTGACTTCACACACCTATATTATGACCTCACACACCTCCATTCTATGACTTTACACACCTCCATTCCATGACCTCACACACCTCCATTCTGTGACTTCACACACCTCCATTCTGAGTTCACACACCTCCATTCTGTGACTTCACACACCTCCAATCTGACGTCACACAGCTCCATTCTATGACTTCACACACCTCCATTCTGTGACTTCACACACCTCCATTCTATGACTTCACACACCTCCATTGTGACTTCACACTCCTCCTTTCTATGAGTTCACACACCTCCATTCTGACTTCACACACCTCCATTCTATGACTTCACACACCTCCATTCTGACTTCACACACCTCCATTCTGACTTAACACACCTCCATTCTGTGACTACACACAACTCCATTCTGACTTCACACACCTCCATTCTGTGATTTCACACACCTTTATTGTTTGACTTCACACACCTCCATTCTTTGACTTCACACACCTCCATTCCATGACTTCACACACTTCCATTCTATGAGTTCACACACCTCCATTCTATGAGTTCACACACCTCCATATTGACTTCACACACCTTCATTCTTACTTCAGAAACATCCATTCTATGACTTCACGCACCTCCAATCTATGACTTCACAAATCTCCATTCTGTGACTTAACACACCTCCATTCTATGACTTCACAGACCTCCATTCTGTGACTTCACACACCTTTATTGTTTGACTTCACACACCTCCATTCTGTGACTTCACACACCTCCATTGTGAGTTCACACACCTTCATTCTGTGACTTCACACACCTCCATTCTGTGACTTCACACACCTCCATTCTGTGACTTCACACACCTACATTCTATGACTTCATACACCTCCATTCCAAGACTTCACACATCTCCATTTCATGAGTTCACACACCTCCATTTTGACTACACACACCTCCATTCTATTACTTCACACACCTTCATTCTACTTTAGAAACATCCATTCTATGACTTCACACACCTCTATTCTATGACTTCACACACCTCCATTCTTTGACTTCACACACCTCCATTCTATGAGTTCACACACCTCCATTGGTGACTCTACACACCACCTTTTTGACTTCACACACCTCCATTCTGTGATTTCACACACCTCCATTCTGTGACTTCACACGCCTTTATTGTTTGACCTCACACACCTCCATTCTTTGACTTCACACACCTCCATTCCAAGACTTCACACACCTCCATTCTATGAGGTCACACACCTCCATTCTATGAATTCACACACCTCCATTTTGACTTCACAAACCTCCATTCTATGACTTCACGCACCTTCATTCTTACTTCAGAAACATCCATTCTATGACTTCACGTACTTCCATTCTATGACTTCACAAATCTCCGTTCTGTGACTTCACACACCTCCATTCTGGGTTCACACACCTCCATTCTCTGACTTCACACACCTCCATTCTGTGACTAAACACACCTCCCTTCTATGACTTCACAGACCTCCATTCTGTGACTTCACAAACCTATATTGTTTGACTTCACACACCTTTATTTTATGACTTCACACACCTCCATTGTGAGTTCACACACCTCCATTCTGTGACTTCACACACCTCCATTCTGTGACTTCACACACCTCCATTCTGTCACTTCACACATCTCCATTCTGTGACTTCACACACCTCAATTCTGGCTTCACACACCTCCATTCTATAACTGCACACAATTCCATTCTATGACTTCACCACTTCTCCATTCTTTGACTTCACACACCTCCATTGTGAGTTCACACACCTCCATTCTATGACTTAACACACCTCCATTCTGACTTCACACAGCTCCATTCTATGACTTCACACACCTCCATTCTGTGCCTTCAAACACCTCCATTCTATGACAACACACCTTCATTCTGAGTTCACACACCTCACTTCTGTTACTTCACACACCTCAATTCTGGCTTCACACACCTTCATTCTATGACTTCACACACTTCCATTCTATGACTTCACACACCTCCATTCTTTGACTTCACACACCTCCATTGTGAGTTCACACACCTTCATTCTGTGACTTCACACACCTCCGTTCTGTGCCTTCAAACACCTCCATTCTATGACTTAACACACCTTCATTCTTACTTCACAAACATTAATTCTATGACTTCACACACCTCCATTCTATGACTTCACACACCTCCATCTGTGACTTCACACACCTCCATTCTGTGACTTCACACACCTCCATTAAGATTTCACACACCTCCATTCTATGACTTCACACACCTCCATTTTTGACTTCACACCTCCATTCTGTGACTTCACACACCTCCATTCTGAGTTCACACACCTCCATTCTGTGACTTCACACTCCTCAAATCTGACTTCTCACAGCTCCATTCTATGATTTCACACACCTCCATACTGTGCCTTCACACACCTCCATTCTATGACTTCACAAACCTCCATTGTGACTTCACACACCTCCTTCCGATGACGTCACTTTTCTCCATTCTGTGACTTCACACACCTCCGTTCTGTGCCTTCAAACACCTCCATTCTATGACTTAACACACCTTCATTCTTACTTCACAAACATCAATTCTATGACTTCACACACCTCCATTCTATGACTTCACACACCTCCATCTGTGACTTCACACACCTCCATTCTGTGACTTCACACACCTCCATTAAGACTTCACACACCTCCATTCTATGACTTCACACACATCCATTTTTGACTTCACACCTCCATTCTGTGACTTCACACACCTCCATTCTGAGTTCACACACCTCCATTCTATGACTTCACACACCTACATTCTTACTTCAGGAACATCCATTGTATGAATTCACCCACCTCCATTCTATGACTTCACACACCTCCATTCGATGCCTTCACACACCTCCATTCTTTGACTTCACACACCGCCTTTCTATGAGTTCACACACCTCCTTTTGTGACTCTACACACCACCTTTTTGACTTCACACACCTCCATTCTGTGATTTCACATACCTCCATTCTGTGACTTCACACACCTTTATTGTTTGACTTCACACACCTCCATTCTTTGACTTCACACACCTCCTTTCCATGACTTCACACACCTCCATTCTATGAGTTCACACACCTCCATTCTATGAGTTCACACACTCCATTTTGACTTCACAAACCTCCATTCTATGACTTCACACACCTTCATTCTTACTTCAGAAACATCCATTATAGGACTTCACGCACTTCCATTCTATGACTTCACAAATCTCCGTTCTGTGATTTCACACACCTCCATTCTGAGTTCACACACCTCCATTCTCTGAGTTCACACACCTCCATTCTGTGACTTAACACACCTCCATTCTATGACTTCACAGACCTTCATTCTGTGACTTCACACACCTTTATTGTTTGACTTCACACACCTCCCATGCTGGGACTTCACACACCTCCATTGTGAGTTCACACACCACCATTCTGTGACTTCACACACCTCCATTCTGTGACTTCACACACCTCCATTCTGTGACTACACACATCTCCTATCTGTGACTTCACACACCTCCATTCTATGTCTTCACACACCTCTATACTGTGACTTCACACACCTCCATTCTGTGACTTCACACACCTCAATTTTGACTTCACACACCTCCATTCTTTGACTTCACACACCTCCATTGTGATTTCACACACCTCCATTCTATGACTTCACACACCTCCATTATGACTTCATATAGCTCCATTCTATGACTTCATACACCTCCATTCTGTGCCTTCACACACCTCCATTCTATGACTTAACACACCTTCATTATTACTTCACAAACATCCATTCTATGATCACAAACCTCCATTCTATGACTTCCCACACCTCCATTCTGTGACTTCACACACCTCAATTCTGTGACTTCACACACCTCCATTATGACTTCACACACCTCCATTCTATGACTTCACACCTCCATTCTTTGACTTCACACACCTCCATTTTGAGTTCACACACATACATTCTGTGAAATCACAAACCTCCATTTGGGACGTTACACACCACCATTTCACTTCACACACCTCCATTCTGTGACTTCACACACCTCCATTCTGTGACTTCACACACCTCAGTTCTGTGACTTCACACACCTCCATTATGACTTCACACATATCCATTCTATGACTTCACACACCTCCATTCTATGACTTCACACACCTTCATTCTGTGACTTCACACACCTCCATTCTGAGTTCACACACCTCCATTCTGTGACTTCACACAACTCCAATCTGACTTCACACAGCTCCATTCTATGACTTCACACACCTCCATTCTTTGACTTCACACACCTCCATTCTATGACTTCACACACCTCCATTGTGACATCACACAGCTCCATTCTATGAGTTCACACACCTCCATTCTGACTTCACACACCTCCATTCTATGACTTCAAACACCTCCATTCTGACTTCACACACCTCCATTCTATGACTTCACACAAATCCATTCTGACTTCAGTCACCTCCATTCTATGAGTTCACACATGTGCATTGTGACTTCACACACCTCCATTCTATGACTTCACACACCTCCATTCTGACTTCACACACCTCCATTCTGACTTCACAAACATCAATTCTGTGACTTCACACACCTCCATTCTTTCGCTTCACACACCTCCATTGTGAGTTCACACACCTCCATTCTGAATTCACAAACATCAATTCTGTAACTTCACACACCTCCATTCTATGACTTCACACAACTCCATACTATGACTTCACACACCTCCATTCTATGACTTCACAAACCTCCATTCTGACTTCACACATCTCCATTCTGACTTCACAAACATCAATTCTGTGACTTCACACACCTCCATTCTATGACTTCACACACCTCCATTCTATGACTTCACACACCTCCATTCTATGACTTCACACACTTCCATTCTTTGACTTCACACACCTCCATTTTTGACTTCACACATCTCCATTGTGAGTTCACACACCTCCATTCTATGACTTCACACACCTCCATTCTGACTTCACACAGCTCCATTCTAGGACTTCACACACCTCCATTCTGTGTCTTCACACATCTCCATTTTATGACTTAACACACCTTCATTCTTTCTTCACAAACATTCATTCTATGACTTCACACACCTCCATTCTATGACTTCACACACCTCCATTCTATGACACCACACCTCCATTCTGTGACTTCACACACCACCATTCTATGACTTCACATACCTCCATTGTGACTTCACACACCTCCATTCTATGAGTTCACCCACCTCCATTCTGTCTTCACACACCTCCATTCTATGACATCACACACCTCCATTCTGACTTCACAGACCTCCATTCTATAACTTCACACAACTCCATTCTAACTTCACACACCTCCATTCTGTGACTTCACACAACTCCATCATGACTTCACACACCTCCATTCGATGCCTTCACACACCTCCAATCTTTGACTTCACACACCTGCATTCTATGAGTTCACACACCTCCTTTTGTGACTCTACACACCACCTTTTTGACTTCACACACCTCCATTCTGTGATTTCACATACCTCCATTCTGTGACTTCACACACCTTTATTGTTTGACTTCACACACCTCCATTCTTTGACTTCACACACCTCCCTTCCATGACTTCACACACCTCCATTCTATGAGTTCACACACCTACATTCTATGAGTTCACACACCTCCATTTTGACTTCACAAACCTCCATTCTATGACTTCACACACCTTCATTCTTACTTCAGAAACATCCATTATAGGACTTCACGCACTTCCATTCTATGACTTCACAAATCTCCGTTCTGTGATTTCACACACCTCCATTCTGAGTTGACACACCTCCATTCTCTGAGTTAACACACCTCCATTCTGTGACTTAACACACCTCCATTCTATGACTTCACAGACCTCCATTCTGTGACTTCACACACCTTTATTGTTTGACTTCACACACCTCCATTCTGGGACTTCACACACCTCCATTGTGAATTCACACACCTCCATTCTGTGACTTCACACACCTCCATTCTGTGACTTCACACACCTCCATTCTGTGACTACACACATCTCCTATCTGTGACTTCACACACCTCCATTCTATGTCTTCACACACCTCTATACTGTGACTTCACACACCTCCATTCTGTGACTTCACACACCTCAATTTTGACTTCACACACCTCCATTCTTTGACTTCACACACCTCCATTGTGATTTCACACACCTCCATTCTATGACTTCACACACCTCCATTATGACTTCATATAGCTCCATTCTATGACTTCACACACCTCCATTCTGTGCCTTCACACACCTCCATTCTATGACTTAACACACCTTCATTCTTACTTCACAAACATCCATTCTATGATCACACACCTCCATTCTATGACTTCACACACCTCCATTCTATGACTTCACACACCTCCATTCTGTGACTTCACACACCTCCATTCTGTGACTTCACACACCTCAATTTTGACTTCACACACTTCCATTCTTTGACTTCACACACCTCCATTCTGTGACTTCGCACACCTCCATTGTTTGACTTCACACACCTCCATTCTTTGACTTCACACACCTCCATTCCATGACTTCACACACCTATACTCTATCAGTTCACACACATCCATTCTATGAGTTCACACACTACCATTTTGACTTCACACACCTCCATTCTATGACTTCACACACCTACATTCTTACTTCAGGAACATCCATTGTATGAATTCACCCACCTCCATTCTATGACTTCACAAACCTCCATTCTATGACTTCACACTCCTCCCTTCTATGACTTCACACACCTCCATTCTATGACTTCACACACCTCCATTCTATGACTTCACACACCTCCATTCTGTGACTTCACACACCTCCATTCTGTGACTTCACACACCTCCATTCTATGAGTTCACACACCTGCATTGTGACTTCACACACCTCCATTCTATGACTTCACACACCTCCATTCTGACTTCACACACCTCCATTCTGACATCACAAACATCAATTCTGTGACTTCACACACCTCCATTCTTTGACTTCACACTCCTCCATTGTGAGTTCACACACGTCCATTCTGACTTCACAAACATCAATTCTGTGACTTCACACACATCCATGCCACGACTTCACACACCTCCATTCTATGACTTCACAAACCTCCATTCTGACTTCACAAACATCAATTCTGTGACTTCACACACCTCCATTCTATGACTTCAAACACCTCCATTCTATGACTTCACACACCTCCATTCTATGACTTCACACATTTCCATTCTTTGACTTCACACACCTCCATTCTTTGACTTCACACATCTCCATTGTGAGTTCACACACCTTCATTCTATGACTTCACACACCTCCATTCTGACTTCACACAGCTCCATTCTATGACTTCACACACCTCCATTCTCTGCCTTCACACATCTCCATTCTAGGACTTAACACACCTTCCTTCTTACTTCACAAACATCCATTCTATGACTTCACACACCTCCATTCTATGACTTCACACACCTCCATTCTATGACTTCACACACCTCCATTCTGTGACTTCACACATCTCAATTCTGTGACTTCACACACCTATATTATGACCTCACACACCTCCATTCTATGACTTTACACACCTCCATTCCATGACCTCACACACCTCCATTCTGTGACTTCACACACCTCCATTCTGAGTTCACACACCTCCATTCTGTGACTTCACACACCTCCAATCTGACGTCACACAGCTCCATTCTATGACTTCACACACCTCCATTCTGTGACTTCACACACCTCCATTCTATGACTTCACACACCTCCATTGTGACTTCACACTCCTCCTTTCTATGAGTTCACACACCTCCATTCTGACTTCACACACCTCCATTCTATGACTTCACACACCTCCATTCTGACTTCACACACCTCCATTCTGACTTAACACACCTCCATTCTGTGACTACACACAACTCCATTCTGACTTCACACACCTCCATTCTGTGATTTCACACACCTTTATTGTTTGACTTCACACACCTCCATTCTTTGACTTCACACACCTCCATTCCATGACTTCACACACTTCCATTCTATGAGTTCACACACCTCCATTCTATGAGTTCACACACCTCCATATTGACTTCACACACCTTCATTCTTACTTCAGAAACATCCATTCTATGACTTCACGCACCTCCAATCTATGACTTCACAAATCTCCATTCTGTGACTTAACACACCTCCATTCTATGACTTCACAGACCTCCATTCTGTGACTTCACACACCTTTATTGTTTGACTTCACACACCTCCATTCTGTGACTTCACACACCTCCATTGTGAGTTCACACACCTTCATTCTGTGACTTCACACACCTCCATTCTGTGACTTCACACACCTCCATTCTGTGACTTCACACACCTACATTCTATGACTTCATACACCTCCATTCCAAGACTTCACACATCTCCATTTCATGAGTTCACACACCTCCATTTTGACTTCACACACCTCCATTCTATTACTTCACACACCTTCATTCTACTTTAGAAACATCCATTCTATGACTTCACACACCTCTATTCTATGACTTCACACACCT